>VUQH01089031.1:0-20483 GCA_015106775.1 Etroplus canarensis | reverse complement strand
ATGTTATGGTCTGGGTGAGCTGGTGTTTTTCCGCTACCTCGGAGTCCCCACCCAGGGGTGGGGTTTCCTCATCAGCTCCTGCCTCACCTGTCGGCTATTTGGATCCTCAGCCTTTTAACCCAGCGCTTCCCACAAGTCTTCGTCAGATCGTCTGCTAACCCACGTTAGTGTTTGGCCTCATGTCAGCTTCGCACTGCTTATGCTTCTGTGTTGCTCAAAGTTTTCTGCTGTTTTCAGTAATCTGGAACCTCATTCGCCTAAACCACTCACCCGTCTAGATCTGCTCGGCATCCCACCACCAGTCACGCGCTGCTTGGAGAACTACTCACCTGCTTATCTTCCGGACTACACTCCGCACGCTCTCCCAGACCATCCTGGCTGCTCTCCCCCCGCACCTTACCTCCGCTGCCACAGTAAGATTGACACCCAGTTGTTCCTCGTTGCACCTGACCAGTATCAGCCCACTCACATACCTCTTCTCATGTTTTTTACAGAGCATCCCTCGGCCCCGGTTCAGATTCCACACACTCACTTCCCTCACGATCAGCGAGTTTTTTTCTTTAAATAAATTGTGTTATACTACTGGCTACCCACTTTCATGTCTGGTCTGCTTTTGGGTCCTGTCACTCCTGGCCTCCGGCCCTAACACCTTCCTTCTCTCCATCATGTCAGCCAGCTCTCTCCCTTTACCAGTCATAGTCCCTACATTTAAAGTTCCTACTCGCACCTCCACCCTCCTACTCTTCCTTCTCTCTCTCTGCCTCCTAACACGCTTTCCCCCTCTCCCCCTCCTTGATATTTAAAAATGAATTACCACTATATAATGCACACATGACAATATTGTAAATAACTGTAATTGTTCTTTTCGTATGCTTTTCCACAGATATGGCTACAGACAGTCCCACCACCTCCCTGAACTTGTATTTTGAGATTAATTTCTTCTGATCCTGACAATCATAAAGTGATAATAAGATATTATAACAGCCATAATAAGGCAAGTTGACTCAGAAGAGTCCCTATTTGAATGAGGATAAAATGAATGAAAGTAAATGCATTTACATGGAAGTAACAATAAAAATTCACATACACTGGAACTGCACCAATTGAATTATTAGTTACTTTTCTCTTTTAAGGGTATATAATATAGTGTTGTACCAATGGTCAACTTCCAATGAATCACAGAATTTCTGTATATATTCGTTATCATGAGCACGAGCATAATATTGTCTGAAGTAAATCAACAATTCTCACCCCAACAACTGACATCTGGTTCTTCAGTTATGACTGATTTTCTTTCATTGTTAAATAACTGGTTTTATTATTTTTTAAACAGAACAAAAGTCAAGAGAAAGAAGAGATTAAAACTGATGATGTCAATTCTAAGATAAGAAGAAGCCTCATCACTGTCAGTATGCAACAGGAGAATCTTGTGCTTTGTGGGAAAAGTTTAATTTTCAGGAAATCATGAAACAATTAAATAAAAGTTGAGTCCAGAGTGCTCATGACAACCATCTAAAACATAGTCTTCCTCCAGTTTCTCATCTATCACCATCTTTTGCTGATTGTCACACATGGGAGACAAGACAAAAAAAGGGTTTCAAGTGTCTAGCAGGAAAGAAAAAGCAGAAGTAAATTGCCACAGTGGGAGGGGACTTCTTACGCAGTCATTTTTGTGGTTAAAAATTTACAGACTTAAACTGGTGCTTAAATTTGCATGAAATCTATCATTTCCTGTTGCACACAATTGTTGCAGAGCAGTAGCTGGAGTTTTTTTCTAACCTCTGGCAGGTAGTAGACTCCAATAGTGCCCAGGATGATGCTAATCAAACATATGGCCCATGCCACCAGGTGGACAAGAAGGCGGCAGAATCGCTGCTTGCAGCTCTTTTTGTCTTCTCCACTGATCATCTCAGACAGCTGCTCCTGTTGGAAAATCAGCTTTTCTTATACTGAGCCTTTCATTTAAATAACACTCATAATGTGTTAAAACTGATTGCTGCCATCACACCCGGTGCGTTTAAAAAAGATATTTACTGTAAATGTTTTCTAAATAAAAACAAGGCCTCAAGAGTAATGTAGCATTGGAACAAAGTTCCTGTATGCAAATAATGACCGCCAAAAATAGTGTGACTCTATAGTGTCAAACTGACCAAGACTGTGAGATGAACTGTCAAATATTTGTTGCTGAGAATCATCAAAAAATCATATGTGGTAAGAAACCTTTTTGGAAAAGTTTGCCTTGCCAATTTGACTTGTTTTAAATGTTTTACAACCTTGCAAGCTTTTTTGGATTAAAAAAGCAAGTTTCACACATCTGCAAATATTCAAATATTTTCCTACTTTGAGCTGAGTGCTGATTTTCTCAGACTGAAGTCTGACAGATGTCTTCTTGGTGACTTTAAAGTCCCAGCAGCAAAAAACTTTTACTGCCAGATTCCCTTTAGTTTTAAGGACATGGAAATTTCTCCCAAGGGATTTGGACAAGCTGCAAGAAAATAGACATTATTATATTGACAGTTTAACTATAAAATAAACATCAGAAACGGACTAAAATAGAATTAAATCATAAGTAGTTGATTTAGTGTTCAACCTGTAAACAAGGATCATGCAGATAATGAAGAAGGCAAAGCCAATGGTAAAGAAATAGGCTGCAGGTATACTGTATGGCACTGGCTGGCAGTCAGCAACTGTACAAGTTTTGATAGCGTCGTTGTTGTAATAGCCATAAAACATTAAACTCTGAGAAAAGTAACCCTGCAAAAGAAAATATTGAGAGACCTCTGGTTTAAAAGAGTATCACAGAAATAACCATGTAAATACAGATAGGATGTAATGTACAGCCATCTCACCGTGCCTGTGAGAAGGTCAAGGCCTGAGAATGTGATATTAGAGGCATTAGGTGGAGGAGCATGGATGGCTTGTGGGATGATCAGAAACAAGCTAGTGATGGTAAAGAGGAGGAGGTTCATGAACAGGAGAGTTCGGAGAAAAAGAAAGTAGGACAGCACTCCGGTTCCATAGCGTCCACTCAGTCTCTTCATGGCTGAATGCCACAGTTGGATCGAACTGATAACTGGCAGGCAGCTAAAGATGCAGTGGCGCCAAGTCTGAGGAGAGAGCAACATGACTGCTACACGCACATAAAACTCATTATGCCTTACACTGTTTCTACTCACCCTTGAAATGTGCGTGCTTAAATGAGTGTAGCATGGAATATTTCTGCTGATGAGAGAACTTTCAGTTGCTACACGGAAAGCAAGCTTCCTATTAAAACACAAGGGGAGCAGTTACTGCAAAAGAGGGTGGGAGTGCACCCAAATAGGTTTTCACATGCTTGGACATGACTTAAAACATTGGTACTGAACATGATTATTGTTACTTTATTTCTCATTTCACACCTGATTTCCATCTTATCTGCCAGGCTAAGTGCCGTGGTTCGCAGTTTGCGCATGCCGTCACTCACTGAGAGGCCTCGGAGGGTGGACACCAGCTGGTCCATATTGGTTTCAGAGGCCACAAAAATATTGCCTGTGGATGCAGCTGACAAAGAAAGACATTGGTTCTCATTGTAGTGAAAGGGTTAAGGGTTGAACGAAAAACAGTTTCACCTGTCAAATATTTGGAGCAGATGGTAACTTAACATTCTCTGTTCACCTTCAGTATTTATTTCTTCCATGTCTGCCAGAAGAAAGTCATTCTGGATTGGTGAGGAGAGGTGAGGAGATTCATGGGATGAGGCCTGATGTCGGTGGTGCCGAGATGAACGTCTGGTTCGACGGGAAATGACTCCAGAACTATTTATCCCTGTGTGGACGAGGAAATTCATTTTAAACAAACATTACAGTTAACATGTGTGAATGAAAGCTAGAAAGCACAATACACAAAGATTTCTCCTCACCTGCAAGGCGGCTAGGCATGGAGGAGAGCACCTTTAGTGTTGCAGCTGACCAGCAGTGTCTCTGCAGAGGGCTAATTGGCTGACTGCCAAGTGTCTCATCTGTCATGTAGCTGCTTCTGTTTGACTGTCTTTCTAAAGGAAACAATGTTGAAATGTCAGAAAACACTAACCTTAATCATATGGTGCTCTGTTTTATAAGTTTTCTAATCTGTAGATATTACAAAGAGTTAAATTGGATCAGTAACTTTTGTTATGGTAAAAAATAGGAAACACCGAGTTCTTGTACCTGTGCATTCTCTAAAGACTTCCATCTCCAGGGCTTCAGGGCACCTTTGGGTGTCAGTTGTTGGCTCATGGAAAGGTTGAAAGGAGAATACCTGAGTTGGTTCCCCTTTTTCCAGATTCCTGCAAGGGAACAAAGACATTAATGGCACAAATTCTAAGGGTTTTTGACCAAAAATACCTCAGAGCAGACAACAGAGGCATGAGAATAGTGAACGTTAATATGTTTCGGCTGGAAACAGGCTGTTTAACCCTAACTGATGCAGTGAATAGTTTCTTAAACAACCTTGTTGTGAAGCTTATGTCATGGAAGAGATGTTTCTCTATTCAAATTTTTGGCCTGCATCAAACAAAGAAAATAACCACGAAGATTACTAAAACTACTAAAACTGGGTTAAGAACTGTCCAGCGCGTTATTAAAATCTAAATGGATAGGGATGAGCATCCTCTTTGAGGAAGAAATATAGTCAGAAAAAAAAATCTTGAATGATTGCTATCAGAAATCCCTTAAATGTTTGGTGAAATCAATCATTAAAAAAATCAACAGCAGACCTCATGGCTGTGTTTAGTAGTGAAAATAAGAGCATTTCCACAATGCTGGGAGAACTCAAGGGATCTAGAGTGAACAACTGTGCAGCTTTAATAAAATCTCTCATCAGTGAACTTAATCAGGAAAATTGGCTTCACTCTGTTTACGAGCATCGAGTCTGGAATCTGGAGCAAAGAAATATCTTATCTTATCTGATGAGACCAGAGCCTGTTGCAGAGAGATGGGCACATCATGGTGCAAAAGGCAGGTGGATGAAGCAACGCAACTATCATGTTTAGGGCCCACTGTGGGGGCAGTGTTATAATCTGGGGATACTTCAGTTAGTTAGGTCTAGGTTCAGAAGCCTTATTTGTACAAAAAAAAAGAGGTCAGCTGACTACCTGAGTAACTAGATTTTTACATCAATGGGTTTTTTCTTTCCTTATTGCATGGACATATTCCAAGATGACAATGCCAGGGTTCATCAGGCTCAAACTGTTAAAGAGTGGCTCAAGAAGCATGAGACATCATTTTTACCACACGTGGATTGGCCACCAGAGTCCAGACCTTAATCCCACTGAAAATGTTTGGGATGTGCTGGAGAAGACTTTACATAGTGGTCCAACATCATCAACACAGGATCCTGGAGAAAAAAATCACGCAACTCTGAATGGAACTAAGTGTTGTGACATTAAATTAGCTCAAGAAAACAACACTTGCACCTATACGCACACACATTATATGTGAGGTGTAGATATAGATTGTGCTTAAAGGATAGCTCCTCATGATCCTATCTCTGTCTGAGAATAATTCTAACTAATTCATAACAACTATCACTACAACTGAACCTTTGGGAAACTCCTGTGGATCTTGTTACTGCTACAAGTTTTTCAGTAGGTATTCAGTTAAATCAGAGGAAAGATTACAACAGCCGTGACCAACATCAGCTTCAGCTCCTGGAGGCATTTTGTAAAACCTGGATTATAGTCATAATTGGTGTGTTTCTGGTAATAATGACCTCTTACTAAGAGGTCTGTGTATGTGTGCCTCTGACAACATGAAGAGGTAAACTGTGTGGTTTGCACTTACTATAATGATAAATCAGCGTTGTTCCAAAAAAGTTGTTCCTATGTGCAGAAAAAAAGCATTTTTATGGAGCAGAAGCTTTGAGTTCTTAAAGCTGCCTGCTCTCTCTTCAATAATAAGTCAATGAATCTCTGTGTGCCTGTATGTATTGTGTTCAAAAGTCACTCAGCAGGTGCACTGCAAACCAGTTTAACCTGTTGTTTTTTCATTAAAAGAAGGACTATGCTGGTGTCAGAAACTCTCAAATCTGTTACGTTGCCTTATGAGCTTACCAAGGCATAGCATGTTCTAAGTGCAGTTTCTTGGTGCCCTAAAGCGCATGCCAGTTTAAAAAAGTTTTCAAGAAGAAAGTTCCCCAGCAGTGACGGAGTTTTCTTTTCATTTTTAAACTGTCTGATGAGCATTTTTGTGGAGGAAACATGGAGAACAGTGTTGCTGAACCCAGTCCAGACGGTGGTAACTTTGATGTAGTGAACTACATAAAACTGGCTATTCTGCGCTTCCTGAGCTGGGTGAGTGACCCCACAGAAATGTATGTGTCAGAGATGGTGACTGCCACATCATAGAGTTTATGCTAACAGCTGCCAGTCCCCACACAGACTAGTAAATAATAAGGATTCTAAGCATTATGTGCTGTCACCTCAGGACATAAAGTGGAAAATATATACTGCTATATGTGTCTATAGTTGATAAGTAGCTAATGATAACTAGCAGGATCACTGCTGTGTCACAGCACTGTCACCTGATGATGGGCAAGCTGTCTTAAAAATCTTAAAGTTTGTTTGATCCAGTGCTTTAAAGTGAAAGTTAAAGCTCAGAGAAAATATGGCTTATTTTTCCGTAGTGTTTTAATGAAGACTAAAAGAGTTTTAACATTTCTAGCAAAACCTTAATCATGCAATAGTAAAAAAATTACTTTTTTGAAAAGCAGACATACAAAAAACTTTACAAAACCCCCCTAATCGAATCAACACTAACTCAGAACAAGAAAGTTCCTAACTTCAAGCATTTAAATATTTTAAAAAGGAGCAATATTACTGTTTTCTGATTATCTGTATCATTATTTTGATGTATTTTATATATTCATTTCCTAAAAAACAATAATAATAATAATAATATTTTTAAAATGTGCTGATTTGGCTCTGATGCATTCATGTCTTTCTCTCCTGTCCACCAGTCTGTGGTGTAGAGCAATGTCCCACCTACAAAACTATTTGATAGGCTTTTACTTGTGACATCTAACCAATCAGCCACATGCACACAGTAGCAGATTCACAGTCTAAAGTTGCCTCATGTGGTGTGGACACACCTTTCCTTTACTGTGACCTAGAAATATGCATTTCTAACAGAGCCAAATGCTGCAAAAACTGACCAGGAAGTTCCAGCAATTGGCAGACAGAGAGATAGTTTTAATTTAGGTGCACATTTTAATGTTAATCTCAAAAGCAACCTAATTCGCTGGATGGCCTATTGTAATGTCTAAGAATAATTCAGAATGAATAATCGCAGATTTCAATATAATATACCTGTTTTATGGCGGACACTTTAGTTAGTTAATGAAACCTGAGGGAAAGACTCCCTCTCTATTCTCCTCTCCCAGTGTTTTCACTGTCATCCAAAAGGTAAACAGAAAAACCAAACAGATGTTATAACACATTAAAAGGTGTGACTTGATCCATATCAATCTATAACAATATTTTACTGGGCTGCTGCTGGCCATCCACACAAGAGTAAATGTCATTATGAGTTTTTTGCTTGTTTGGTTGTTTTAATAAAAACAGTTATACACATCTATGGAAAAAAAATACTGCCAATAAGTCAGAGTTTCTTTCAGTTTATTGTTTATATATGTGCTGTAAACAGATCATGAAGTGTAGACAATTTAACAAGCCTATGCCGACATAGGGAAAAAACTGCAAATACCCCGGCAACCGTCAATTAAGTTCTAAGGACATTTTTATAAGTTAAGAGCATGCTGAAGTACGCCAGTATACGTGGTAGTATGGCAAGGTCACTGCAGTGCACAAAATCTCCAATGTTTGCCAGTAGCTGGCTTATACATCAAACATACGAGGACCATATGTTGCAGGTACTTAATGCATAGGGAGACTCAAGTTCCTCATGTCAAAAATACGTGGAGGTTCCCAAAACATATTAATCACCTATGAGTAACATGTTTTTAACATATGTGTAACATATATCAAACACACCTCCAACAGATATACAAGTATTTGACGTGAGCCAGTCGAACTCAACATGTTTTTAACAAACAGCAGCCGTACAATTGTGTATGTGGTGCGTTTAAGGGGAGTGGTATAAATGGGCTTCAAGCTGTGAAGCAGTACTAGCATATATGTTATGTATACGTCCATTTAACATCATTGTTCTGCGTATGCCAGCATTTTAGAGGAATTTGAATGCGCCGGCATAAGCTTGTTAAATCGTCATGGTGTGACAGGGCCTCAAAGTATTCTGATTCTGAACTAAAAATAAAGTATTTCAGGCAGCTCCCTGGTTAGCAACTAGCAACATGTGATAGCAACAGACTGAAAGCTCAGGAAGTTAACATTAACTAATAATTTCTGACAAACTAGCCTATGTCAGTTAATATTTGACATTACTGAGAGAACAAATGTACATAAGCGCAAACTTTTTGAGTCACTTTTTATCAGAACATTCTGCATTTTTGCAAATGTTTCAGGTAGCTTGTTTCAAATCTGCACCACAGATTTGTGTCATTAAATTGCCTCTTTGTCTCCTTCCTGCTGCAAGCAACATAAGTCTTATTTATTAATAACAAGCCTCACTGTTGAAGTATCCAGCACCTGTGTGAGTGCACCCTAACATCATCATACCAAGAACAATGGACATTCAAACTTCTTTGCATTTGAACCTGTACCATCTCCAACTGACAAGTTGACAAAATATAATTTTAGAAGTTCATGTCTGAAAATATTAATAACCCATGGGGTCTTCATCACCTAACCCCTGGCATTAACCCTGTGTGTCCCCTGTTTGCAGATATTCTCCATTGTGGTTTTTGGAGCCATCACAAACGTTGGCTATTTTAACCCAATGACCAAACAGGTGGCCAAGTGCATGTTCAACAACAGCGACTGCACCTGTGACTTTGCTGTGGGAATTGGAGTCCTTGCCTTCTTGGCTTGTATTATGTTCTCCATATTGGACTGTGTTTCAGTGCGCTGCAGTGCTGAAGTGAGAAAACACATTCTTATAGTTGATCTGGCCTTCTCTGGTAAGTTGTGTTTAATTGTTGGACCACTGTTAAATAAATGATCAGTGCCCAAAAGAAGTAAGTGCTACTGAGTTGAAGTTAATGTTATCAATCCTCATCTTTTTTTTCTTTAAATGTGTTTCACTGCTTCAAACACCTGATAGGTGCTTGGACGTTTCTGTGGATGATCTGCTTTGGTGTCCTAGCCAACCAGTGGACCAAAACTGATTCCAGAAATGTCACAGTTCCTGCTGCCCAAGCGGCCATCGCCTTCTCCTTCTTTTCAGTGATCACCTGGGTGAGCCTGACACACAACTCATGGTTGGTTTAGAGTTTTATGTGTAAAACGCCCACTTACTAATTCAAACTTCTCTCGACAGGCTTTTTTGGCTTACTTTGCATATGGAAGGTATCGTCAAAGTTTGAGACTCTGGGAGTGGCTGGTTGCTTTCTTTTCCAGCATCACTGGAAGATCCAACTAACAAAAAACACTTACATTTTCTATCTCCCACTGCCCTCTGTAACACAGACTTTTGAGTGTTCAAAAGACTGACAGTAGCTGTGGCCCTATTGGTACCCATACAGGCCAGTTAAAGATTCAACACAATAATCAATACAACAAATAATAACTTTGAGATTGAAAAGAAAAAAGGAAAAATAAAACTTTTTTTTTTTTTACTTCAGTGGGCTACATAGATCAGACTTATAGCCTACTTGAATTAAAATAACAATTACACAAGTACCTATGATGGAGCTGAATCTAATGGCTGACATGGGATAAAAAATAAAATTAAATAAAATAAAATAAAAGTCAGTTTAACATTTTTTTTTTTTTTCTAAAGGTGAAACTTTCGGTCCCTAAAGCTGCCTCATATCTTGCTAATAAATCAAAGAATCTCTGTATGCTTATGTCTGTGTGAGTTTTTCATTTTCATCCACAATTGTTCATCCAATCTGCTTCACACAAGGTGGGTGCATTTCTTAAGATTCAAGGACGTGCAGTGTTGAGCTTTAAGTAGTTTGAATAAGCAGACAAATAGTCTGCCAACTTTTTCACTATGACTGAGTAGCTGCATATGAGACACTTGAGGAACATAGGTACCACAAGTACATTTTCAACATATAACAAATAACAAATGTCAGCTCAGTGACTGACTCAGTTATCATTATCTGAAAGCAGGTAACCAAGACCATACGATTTTCCATTTGATAGCCATAGCTCACCTCCTCAGGCTCATATTTGTTTGTGTCATTTAACATTCACAACTACCAAGTGCCCATATACACATATGTAAGGCTTTTAGGAGACATCTGTAAACTGTACTGTCAAAGTATGCAGATGTTTGTGTGAATTATAGTAAGAATAGGCAAATTTATGAGGAACATAAAAGTGAAAGTTTCCTCTTGGTAACAGCTTCATTATGATTTTTTTTTTTTCAAATCGAATTCATTAAGCAACTCATAGATATTAAATAATAATAAAAAAATATTACTCACTCATAGTCCATATCCATTTCACAAATGCTGACAGAGTGAGCCATGGTTTTTGTTGATCACCATTTATTGCAAATACAAAGCTCCAGCCTGGTTACTCCTCATCAGGGTTATTTCTGAAAATATGCTGGCTGTGAGTCTGTGAGTTATTTGTCTCCCCACAGTGTAAAGCCACTTCTCAGAGAAACTCACAGTGTTGCTTTACTGCTTTTGACATCCTGTTCACAACCTTTATCTCACAACTGCTGGGGCACCAACAACTTCCTCACTTAGTTTTGGGTTTTTGTTTTTTTTTTTGTTTGTTTTTATAGACATACAAATGATTGAAGGCCAAAGAGGAGGAGGAGGTTATAACTCATTCTTGACTATTTAAAGACAGCATATATACTTCCTGTCACCAACCATACTGTATTTGCATCTGCATGGCATGTTGAACTGCAGTGTATGCATGTCTGACATTCTGTGTATAGTGACACAGTAAATGAATAACTGTATAAAAATAACAGTACATAATTTAAATCCATAATATACTTCTAAAAATGCTTCATTTTAGGCGTCAGTCTATAAACTGTGTCTTTAAGCCAGCTGAAAAAATAGCCTGTGTGAATTTGGAATCATGAGAGGTCTCTTCCCTCCAGTGGTCACATTGAGGAACTGCAACATTATATAAAAAACTCAAGACACAGAGCTACAACATATGAATATTTTTAAATTAAAAATAAGGTAAAAATCAAATTATTGTGCTTGTTTTTGAGACACCACTTTCACTTCAACATCACATTAAATCATATAAACAGCTGCAAATAATCAAACTAAAGAAATCAAAGGAGACATTCAAGAGATTTTTATAATGATGAGGTAAAAAAATGGATAAGAATGAAATAAATACACAGCACGATGTCCATGCTAGGCTTGAAATTTATAATGTTCTTCTACGCTGACTGGCCACTTTAATAGGTACACCTTGCTAGTACTGATTTGACCCCTTATGCCTTCAGAGCTGTCTTAAATCTTAATGGCATTGATTCAACAAAGTGCTGGAAACATCTTTCTGAGAGAATTTAATAGTATCCCTATTAGCTACAGCAATATATATATATATATATAAAGTGTTTTTAGGTTTTATTCTTTATAGGTCTGTATTTTTATTTTTATAGGTTTATCTTCACAAGATGAAACTGGGTGCAGGTTTATCTTTGTTCAGTTTTAAGCCCTGATTATGATCTATACTGTCCCGTTCATGTATATACCATTCATCTGGTGTAATTTATCTTAGCCAATCTAAGAAGGGCTAAACAGGCTTGCATTGTCTAAAACAGTGACAACAAAGGTCTGTTATATTCTATATACCCAGGAGCTGGTCTTGTTGAATTGGTCAATAAACCTACCATCAGTGGAAAAGTTTTAAACTTGTTCCTGTCTAATAGAGTGCTTAGAGCCAAATGCTATTTGTCTTAGACACATTTAAGATCTGTAGCGTGGTGGTGTTGTAGTTAGCACTGTTCCCTCACAACAAGAGGGTCAGGGTTTAAATCCATTAGCCTAGCAGGTTGGGCCCTTCTGTGTGGATTTTGCATGTTCTCCCTGTGCTTGCGTGGGTTCCCTCTGGGTACTCCTGGCTTCTGCCCACAGTCCAAAGATTCTAAATTGACCATGAGTATGAATCTCTCTGCAATCGGCTGGTAACCTGTCCAGGGTGTATCCCACCTTTTGCCCTGTGACAGCTGGGATAGGCTCCAGTGTTCCCCCTCTCATGACCCTGAACTGGATATGTGGAAGAAAATGGATTGATGCACATTTAATATCAGTTTATTATCTGTGATCCATTTAACCACTGATTGCGACTCCAAAGGGGAACAGAAAAGAAGAACAAAAGAACAGGGGATAGGGAGGAGCAGAGCAGACAGTCAGTCAGACAGTTAGCCTGACCAGCATGACAATTGTGCAATGGGAAAATAACTGTGCAAAATCCCTTTTGTGTGCAATAAACATAACTAAACATAACATAACATAAACATAACTGTGCAATGTCCCTTTTGTGTGCAATAAACAATTCAGCTGGACTATCAAAATATCAAACACCTAATACTGTTAAATAGTATATATTGCTTGCTAATGTAGACTTATGCTTAATTCTTCTTTTTATATTTATGCAATGTTGGATTTATATATTTAGATTTAATGGTGTGTTTTCCTTTTATATGTATATAGTGTAGGATTTATATCATTTTAATTTAATGGTGTGTTTTTATGGTGCTACAGTGCTGCTAGAGTTTTTAATTTCCCAAAGGAACCTCCCGAGGGATCAATAAAGTTCTATCTATCTATCTATCTATCTAAAGGCAGATTGCATGGCTAGGTGCTTTGATTTCTACACCTGTTGCAACAGAACTGAAAACACCTGGAATTTACACACAAATTCAATAATTAAGGGGTGTGGCCCAATAATTTAGTCCAAAAATTGTATATTTGTGATCTGCTGACTGACTTCTTGATCAGAGTATGCCAGTTGGCTCTGAGGAAGTCCCAGGCCAGTTTGTAGCCATGGGGGTTCTTGCTGACAGTAACAACCACATCTGGGAGGTCCTGAGTCTTCATTATCTCACCATGGAGGCTCTGCTCCATCATCCTACAGACAGAGAGAGAATTGCAGAAAGACAGCAGAAGTAATTACATCTCCTTTTCTTTAACTAGCAACTGTAGATGTGTCCAAGATTCCATAGTCTACACACCACTTGAGCTTGTCCTGTAGTTGGGTTACAGCCATGGCAGTCTTCAAGCGGCTCTTGACAGACATTTGCAGTGAATGCCGGTATTTTTCAAACAGGAAATCCCACCCCTCTGGTGTTCGAGCTCCAATCACAAACACAGCCATTGTGATGTCAACAGGAAGGCTAAAAACAAAGAAGGCTTTTTAGTTCAGATGCTTAAAGGTAGTAAAAACAATATTTTTGTTGTGCTATTTCTAACTATGACCCCCAACCTCATGGTGCCATCAGAGTCCTTCCACTGGTTAAAGAGCTTGGTGGCTTTGGTCACACAGGGGGCATAGTTCCTGACGCAGGCAAAAAGTAGCAGATAACTCCTCAACACCCGCTCAGACACTGAACCAGAGTCACTCCACTCCTGCCGATCAATCAGCTCACGGAACAAATCTACAATGTAGCTCTGAAAACACAAGAAGTCATTAACTAAATTTCCCGCTGAAAAGTGATTACAATTAGACATACTGAGCATACTGTAAATTCAGGTTTTCTTGCAAAGAGGAATTTCTGATGCCCCTTAAAACAAGTTTGGGCCATCCCAAAAGAAAAATTCGTCCTTTTCCCAGTATACCGATAAGCTTTTGTTTTTCTAAAGTGGGGTTTCGTTTACTCAAGCACACCAGATATTTTTGCCGTATCTAATTTTTGGAAATAACAGGAAAATGCATAGACATTTCAGGTGAGACACACCTGTTTACCATTGTGTCATCTCCTAAGAGGCCATTTTAAGCCAGGGCAAACTCTGATATTAGTTGATTTTGACAGCTGATTGATTCTTTTAGTCATTTCTGAAATTTAAAAAAATTAAGAAATGAATTGGCTCTTAAACAACATGTGCTTTCTCAATATTTGTTCAAGGAACTATGAATTACTGTGCAGACTCTTCTTTCTACACATAAGTGCAAGCAGTTTAAGGTAACATAATGCAATGGGACATGTTTTCCCAAGTGTGTCCCTGTGAAGTTAGATGAGCCACACCATGAAGATATGGGAAAGAGTTGCTGGTTAAGAAGAGAGACAATGATCAGTGAGCAGCTGACACAATGTTTGATTTGAGAGTGCTGAACGATAAGTACAGAGAAGGTAAGAAGGAGCTGTACTGTTTCTTTGTGGATCTAGAGAAAGCATATGATAGGGTGCCAAGAGATGTGGTGAGGTGTGCAGTAGGAATGACAGGTACAAGGTTGGGGAGGAATTGTATCAGAGATCAGCTTTGGACACTTCTTGTTTGCAGTGATGATGGACAGGTTGAAAGATGAGGTCAGGCAGGAGTCTCCATGGACTATGATGTTTACAGACAATATTGTGATCTGTAGTGAGAGTAGGGAGCAACTGGAAGAGAGCCTGAAGACGTGTAGGTATGCACTGGAGAGATGAGGAATGAAAGTCAGTAGAAAAAAGACAGAATTAAAGTGTGTGAATGAGAGTGAGGCCAGTGGATTGGTGAAGATGCAAGGAGTAGAGGTAGTGAAGGTGGATGAGTTTAAATACCTGGGGTCAGCCATATAAAGCAACAGATACTGCATATGAGAGGTGAAGAAGAGAGTGCAGGGAGGGTGGAGTGGGTCAGGGATGCTTTGTGACAGAAGGATAGCAGCAAGAGTGAAAGAGAAGGTTTACAAGACAGTAGTGAGACCTGCTATTATGTATGGTTTGGAAACAGTGCCACTGACAAAAAGACAGGAGGTGGAATTGGAGGTGGCAGAGTTGAAGATGACGAGATTTTCAGTGGGAGCTACCAGGAGGGACAGGATTACAAATGAGAACATCAGAGGGAGAGGCAAGGCTGTTTGGACGTGTGCAGGCCAGGGATATATTGGGCACAGAATGGTGAAGATAGAGCTGTCAGGCAGGTGGAAAAGTGGAAGACCACAGTGAAGGCTCATGGATGTAGCGACAGTGGACATGCAGAGGGTTAATCTGACAGAAGAGGATGCAAGGAATAGTGTGAGATGGAGGCAGATGATCCACGGTGAAGATAGCTAAAAGGAGCAACCAGGAGGAAGAACAGAAGGTCCCTGTTTTTATTTATATAAAACTGCACATGGATAAGAAGATGCCATTGTGTGCACACTACACCACTGATGCACAGGTGGTGGTAATGTGAAAAGACAAGCTGCAATGTGCCAGCAAACTAACCTTCATCTGGTTCTCCAGCACCTTCATGTCTCTCTTTTCCATCAGCTTGTAAAGCGGTACGAGTTCTCCAAAGCCCTGAGTCACAGCCATGATCTCAGTCTCTCTGGACAGGTAAAGAGACAGTTCCAGAGCTGTATCCAGCCTCACCTTCCCTATACTGTAACACATAAAACAGGCTTCAAATCAGCATCATGCTCATCATCATTTTATAATATATTTTAGATATACATATTAGATATTATAATTTGTATAATATCTTAAGATGATTTTCGTTGATATTTTTTAAATTATAAATTTAAAAATTCTTAGCAAGTTCCAGAAGCAAGAGTGGGGAAACAACAATGATGAAATTTATATTACTTTTTCACTGCAAAGCTGGTATTTTATTTAATGTTTTGTATTAGAATCACGAGCATGTTTAAAATGTATACCTTATCCTATCGGACTGCTTCACTAAAACCAAGACGCACTAATACCATGTGATAACATGCCAATTCAGCTGGTATTATATAATCTTTAAACAGACCTGACAAGCTGGAAAATATTGTGGATCAGGCTGGCACGGTCGTTGCTACTTAAGGCTGTGTGGTTGTGTTGCAGCAGCTTGATAATGGAGTTCCACCCCTCGCCTGCATAATGAACCATGTAGTAGCCACTCATGTCCACATTGAACTTCACCCAGTCCACCTCCTCTGGCAGGTACAGGACATCTGGATGCGAAAAAGAGAATTAAATTCAGATATTACAGTTTAAACAAAACAAATCATTATTATTATGCTAAGCAAAGTACTCACCAGTCTTTGTCTTAAGCAGAAAGCGGTGGATGGTGTTGGAGGCGCTGGTCATGTACGTCAGTGGGATCTGCCACAGAAATCTAGCAAAACATAAGGATGATTTAAAAAAAGATAAAAGGCCATAAACTGTCAAACTATTTATGATAATAAACTAGAAAAAATAATGATACAATTATTGGCTGGATAAATAAACGAAAGTAATAGTGATGTTACACTTTTTACTGTAAACTTTAAATATAGCGACACAATTACAGGAAATGTTCAGTAAACTAAAGTTTTGCTTTTTAAGACAAATAAGAAGAAGAAGTTGTTATAACAAATAATGTGTGTCGTGTCTCCTGCCTCTGCAAACTCTGCCCAGGTACCACTCCTCACCCAAAGCAAACTGAGAATTTTCAGTAACAAGAGCACAACCACACAAATCTCCTGCTGGGTGCTGCATGTAAGAATCTTCAGTGCCCTGACCTGATTCTCCTGATGCTGTCCAGACTTCATGGCTGAAAACAGTTTAACACTGTAAACTTATGTCATCAGCAAAAACTTTTAATGTGACATTTTACCCTTCAGTGAGGGAGGGATCATCTGTCTTCAGGTAACGCTCCTGACTGAGCCTGACCTCCCGACCTCGGACCTCCACAGTGACCAATGGGAACCCTTCCTGCAGTGTCCAGGTGTCCATGATACCCTTGACATCCAGCTCATCACCAGAGTACCATTTCTGCGTATTTACACAAACATCACATCGTAACTACCTATTTGTGTGATTTCTACTATTACTTCTTCAGTATCAGAAAAAACAAAGATTGCTGCTTTGCATTATGATGCTTTTAGAGTTTACTATATTTGCTAAAATCTGTTCACAGTCAGAGTGCTTTGTTGATTACTTGTTGCTAATAAGCAAAAAAAACAGCAACTTACAGAGGCTCCAAACTGAGTGTCACGTTTGAAGCAGAATTCTGCGTGTTTTATTCTGCCTTCGTCCAGATCATCTGAGTTGCAGACCTGATGATGGGAAGCACAAAATTTAGCAGAGAATTATTTCAGCGAGAAAAAAAGACACATCCAGTATTCAGGGTTAACTGAATAGAAAAATATATAATGACAAATTAGTCCCCTACAAAATCCTGTACATTCACACACACCCATACACCACTCACATTGGTCAGGCTCTCCCACAGGTGGCTGTTCACAGTGTTTTGGTAGCTGTAGCGCTTCAGGTATCGAATGATGCCGATCTCAAAAGCCTCAGGGGTGAGGAAATCCCGCAGCATATTTAGAATACATGCACCCTGAAAACAAAATAAAGTCAAAATTAAAAAAGTAACAATATGAAACTTTGACAAGTCCTTTTAACTGCACAGTTTGGGTTCAGCTTTGGGAAAACTCCTTCATGCAAATAATAATAAGATAAGATGATTGATTGTTTCAACATCCTATTTAAGTGGATTACCATGAAAGGGAATGAAACAGCTGAAAGAGTGAGGCTGACCTTGTCATATGACACATCGTCGAACATCTCCTGGATCTGTGTGGGATTTTCCACGGGGGTGGAGACCGGGTGGGAGGAGCTGAGGGAGTCTACTTCCATAGCCTCAAAACATTTTCCCAAGAAAAAGTCATCCTGGTAGAATGAGAGGATGGAGTTGTCTTCCTGTAAGTCTTCATAGTCTTATCATACAAAACACTGCTTGTAATGACTTTAATGTCTTTCTGGTTATGTTAATAAATCATTTCTAAATTTAACTTGGAGAGACAGAAATGGAGAGAAGGCACAAATATGCAAAAGATGGAGAATAATTTGTAATCTCCAACAGGTGCTGGGATGAGTTAGCTCTCAGTAAGTTTTTAAGTCTCACCACGTGCAGTTCGGGGTAGGTGATGTCGAGGGAAATAAACTCCATGAACTTGGCGAAACCCTCATTAAGCCACAAGTCATTCCACCAGTCCATCGTTACCAGGTTCCCAAACCACTGGACAGGTAGGAAAACATGCAAGATGAGTATTTAACATATAGCACATGTTTAACTCCAGTCCTGCTAAACATCACTAAACACTGAACAGATGTGATCTGCATCTATTGCACACGACAATATTCAACCTGAACGCCACTTTTGATCATCCTACCCATAAAACATTTTTTTCTTTGTAACTACCTGACTTGGACCACTTACACAGAATGATAAACACTAATGATTTGTTTGTATTTTTCAAAACAGATGCACTACACCTACCTGGTGTGCAAGTTCATGGGCGATGACCTTGGTGATGCCCAGTTTGTCAGAAGCAGAAGACCTTTCAGGGTCAAAGAGGAGGCCAGTCTCTCTGTAGGTGGTCAGCCCCCAGTTCTCCATCGCACCTGACTGGAAGTCAGGGATAGCAGCCAGGTCTGAAGGGAAGAGATAAAGCACACAATTACAAATAATACAGTACACTTATTTCACCTCAGTTCAGTTCTCCTCTTTATCTTAAATAATTTTTATACATACTGCTGTTTTAATAGCATCCTTTCAAATACACCTCATTTGGTTACGCTCCAATTTTAGCTCAGCTAAATTTCAGTGTGAACAAATGTTCTATTTTGTTTTAAAAGAGCAAGCATGAGATGCCCTAAATTTACATATGTGTGCACTCAAAGTGACCTCACAGCGAGCAGTGAGATACGAGAAAAGATGAGATCCTGGATGCTTCCATTAATAAATAGGGGATCACAAATAGACAGAGACTTGTGACTCAGTTTTCAATGATCAAAAGAGGTAAGCATCACCAAGTCTTTTCTGACAGTGACGTCACGAATAGATATGTTCATTACAAAATAACAACTGCTACTCTAGTGTCCGCATCTTAACATGGAAACATCATGTGATTTCCACTGACCCTGTTTGGGGAGAGGGTAAGGAATATCAAAATAGTCATCGTAGAAGTCCAGCAGTTTGACAGCAGCATCCAGTGCAAAGGCTGTCTGGTCGATCTTCTCAGGGACAGCATAGACTGAAATCTGTTGGGAATCACAGTAAAAAACAAGCATGCTGAGTTTCATCACAATAATAATACATAGCTCTTAAATGCCTGAATCATATACTGTATACAGTATAGAAGATGCCTCTCCAAAATACTGACTAAAAACAGGTATTTCTATATAAAGAATTTGTGAAACAAGAGCAACTGCTGTGTGTCTCACCTTGACACCATGTTGGGTCGTCCTGCTCACAGACAAGAAGTCCGACACAATGTAGGCAACTAGGTAGGTGCTCATTTTTACAGTGGTGTCAAAGTGATCCTCAAGCAAACCACCTGGCAGCTCCACTGTTTTAACCTGAGAAATGCAGGTGTACATTAAAAGAAATTAACAAAGAAAGGAAAGAAGAGGTCATCAATGTTGCAGACAGTGGATGGTGAAGTAGTACCTTTTAAAAATCTACTCATTATATGGCTTTGTTATGTAGTCATATGTGGTTTGTAATGTAGTTTTTTGAAAATAAATTCTTATTTATCATTGTTACTCATTTGTAATTAAAGTAAACTGACACTGGTCAATTTACATTTACCTTTGGCATGTTGGAGATGGCGATGTGGCGTGGCTCTCGAATTATCTGTATGGTGAAGTTGGCTTTAAAGGCGGGTTCATCAAAACAGGGGAAGGCTCCTCGAGCAAAAGTTGCTTCAAACTGCGTGGATGCCAGGACTCTGACAATGCAATTGGGCACAAAATGAAATGGTATTAAAGTTGTTACACAAGGGGATTTTCAGCATCAAATATTTATATTTTTATTCTCTGTAAATCAGAAGAAGTAAAATTCAACTTCTACTAGAGCTGATGATTTTTGCCAACTCTAAATTAGGACTACATTTACCATAAACTTTGTTTCTGTTGTAAAATTGAGTATTTTAGTTTTTATTTGTTAGATAATGTTGTATGCTTTTAATTGCAACCTAAATCTTCTTCTTCTTCTTTCGGCTGTTCCCGTTAGGGGTCGCCACAGCGGATCATCTCTGTGGTCTTCCTCTTCTCCTCCTGCCTGGAAGCTCCATCCTCAACATCCTTTGTCCAATATATCCACTATCCCTCCTCTGAACATGTCCAAACCATCTCAGCCTTGCCTCTCTGACTTTGTCTCCAAACTTCTCAACATGAGCTGTCCCTCTGATGTACTCATTTCTAATCCTGTCCATCCTGGTCACTCCCAGGGAAAATCTCAACATCTTCAGTTCTGCCACCTCCAGCTCTGCCTCCTGTCTTTTTGTCAGTGCCACCGTCTCCAAA
>VUQH01089030.1:0-23566 GCA_015106775.1 Etroplus canarensis | reverse complement strand
TTTAAGATTAGACTTAAAACTTTCCTTTTTGATAAAGCTTATAGTTAGGGCTTAGTTATTCTGCAGTAGGTTTAGGCTGCTGGGGGGCTTCTTATGATGTGCTGGGCATTTCTTCTCCACCCACCTCTTTCCACTCCCCATGCATTTATTTGTTACTGCTGCATGTCATTGAATGTTGTCTTCTCTCTCCAATAGTCTGCATCTCTCTTTGCTCTCCTTTCTCTCTTCTCTGTCCCCTCACCCCCAACCAGATGGCTGCCCCTCCCTGATCCTGGTTCTGCCAGAGGTCTCTTCCTGTTAAAAGGGAGTTTTTCCCTCCCACAGTCGCCAAATGCTTGCTCATAGGGGATCCTCTGATTGTTGGAGTTTTCTCTCTGAAGCTGTAGGGTCTTTATCTTACAGTGTAAACCTTGAGGCAACTTGTTGTGAATTGGCACCATGTTTTTAAAAAAAACAAACAAACTGAATTGAAGTGAATTAAAGAAAACATGACAGCATATTCTAAAATTCTGTTTTCCTTCATGTCTCACTTTTTGACTTGGAAACTGCAGGTAGGGAGATTCACCATTAGCCATTTACGTATCCCACCACCACTACTGAATTCAAGCAAAATTAAGACAAAATACCAGGTGTTGGATGTTGTTATAATGTGTGAAGTACAGAAAGAAAGTGATAAGTTCTCTCATCATTGATTAGCTGTATTACACAAACTAACAAGTGATTTCACTGGTTATAACCTAGTTTAAGTCATTATGGTGTAAATAAACCTAATGAAGGTATTTATGTATAGATGGCAGATAGGCACTTGCAAACAGTGATTTTATGAACAGTAAAATACTCTGAGGAGTAGTGACTCTTGTGAAAATGGAAAAATGCCCATAAAATGATAAATATTACCTCGAGCTCAATTTGGGCGAAGGCTCATTAGGTGACGACTGCGTGTAAGCTTCACAAAGGTGTGACTGATACTTCAGGAGGAATAGTGAGTCTAGTGAATTGTGGATTTCGTTCGTTTGAGCTAATAAAAATGACCCGAATTATCCCAAGCACAGATAAATGGGAAGATTGTGCCAGGAAGGGTATCTGGTGTAAAATCTGTGACAAGTTAAATTTGGCCATAATGCTGGAAGCCCCAGTGGATAAAATCTGACACACTGTGGATTTATCCTGCGTGGCAGAAAAAGGGAGAAGCCAAAAGTACCTTTGTTTTAATTTTCATTCATATTCATCTGGTTTTCTTTCAAAGCCACAGGGAGCCACTGCACATGGGCAAAAAAGCCACAGGTTCACAACCCGGGCATATTCTAAATAAAGCCTCACATGGCAATAATAACGGTAAGAGCTGGAAGATGCACTTCAGTTTCACTCACTTGATAGAAATGCAGAAGTTTCCAGGGCTGGTCGGGCACCCTCGGATCACAAACTCTCCCACTTGCTTGTTGTTCAGGTACTTTTCTGCACTTTTGCGAGTCGCATTCTCCTGAAACCAGCTGGACACAGAGGCCACGATGGTCATGAGTATTTGATGCAAACCACACTTAATGTGCACACACCTGCCAGCCAGTATTGCAAAAACAAACCTCTTTACAGTTATTCAGGGTTCCTGTACCACGTTAAAATTCTAAATCAGCACTTTTAAAGACCCTCATCAATAAAAATTAGGACAAAACAAGGCAAAAATTATGCATTATATTTATGCCTTCATAAACTTGCTATCACTACTTGGATATTTACCTACAACATAAAAGTAAAGGGAATTTGTAATCTGAAGACGTCACTTTGATTTCTAGTTTTCACCATTAATTTTTTGGGGTTTTGTCAGTATATACAAGGCCTCAAAGAATGTTTACATTTTGTACTTCTTTGTCATTTTAAAATCATCTAATTCTGTAAAAATAAAACCCCATCAGCTCATATTTCCTGGGTTACTCAGAGTGAATTTTGGGGTTTTAGGGGGATAAAAAGAAAAGCCACTTATACCTAGAAACACTGAGGGGTCATTTTAACTTCAATGTAAAATGCTGCGTTCAACAGTAGTTGCCTCACAACATGTATTGTTTACACATGACATGAAGGCTGCTATTCTATTAGCCAGAGCTCGATGGACGATGCTGATAAGTGAACATAAATGGTACTGTAGCTTGATAAAAGATTTTAAAAACTTATCGTGGGGCTGAACGGGTTAAGGAACTGATATTCGTCAGAGCAGGTGACTCAACAGTGTGCTGCACAGAACAGCGAGGGGAACTTGAGCTGAACTGAGCACGGCGCACATGTGGCAAATCTGAGCTGGTAAAGAGTGAAATCCAGAGCAGAGCAGCTAAATCAGTTCTAGATGTGTGGAGCAGAGGTGGGGAGGCTGCAGACAGACAGAGCAGCATGCATGGCGGGTGAGAGAGAAAGAGATAAATGCTCTACTTTTACAATAATTGGTTAATAAAATGTGTTTTTATATATATATACAAATAAATAAATGATAACATTATAATTATATTTTGCCTTTACGATGTGTAATGAAATAATCTCAGTCAATTGCAACACTAATAACCCCCCTTAAACTTCATCTTAAATGCTCATTTTGTCCAGTCTTACTTATAATTAGAAATAGTAGATGGAAATTAACAACGCAACTTACTCAAAAAGTGACAGATTTACTATTGCTTCAGGACAGGATCAACATGACCTCACCCGGTGGATCTAGGTAATTTTGAATGTTGCCATTTTCATTTTTAAAGGTTTGCACATATGGAATCAGAAAGGTTTTTGCTTTCATTTAAAGATTCTCCAGAGGATTAATCTTCATCTGTTTCTTACTCTGGAATGATCATGTCCAGGAAGTTATATGGCACAAGTCCCTCCTGTCCGTTCAGCTCTGCCTTACACCATATCTCGTCAAGATGTATGATCTGTTCAGAGGGAAGAAAGAAAAAAGCATCATACAGTAGTATGGTTGTCTTGCTTTATACGGGAGTGCACAGCATTTCCATCACTTGTCCATTGTTCCACACACTAAAAACTATGTGGGATGTTGTGTTAAAGTCAACACTGTAGAATAGCCACTGGATAAAAGTGCAGTGGCTGTGAAAGTAGATAATGCTGACAAAGGTCAAGTGCAGCTGTGCAGATTTCAGTAGAACATGTTGAAAAATAACACAAAGCAAAGGAGACAAAGCTACAATTAAAACTGAGAAACTATCATAAAGTGGTCAAAGCTTCCAGGTATGAAAAGCAAAGCCAGTGCAGAAGTGCCTTAAACCTGTATTCTTCCTATTATTGGCCAGGAGGCGGCAACGCCCCTGGTTTCAAACACACACTCAACAGCCACTTATCACAAATGTCCAAACAGCCAATCACATGGCAGCAACTCTATGCATTTAGGCATGTAGACATGGTCAAGATGACCTTGCTGAAGATCAAACCAATCATCAGAATGGAGAAGAGAGATGATTTATGTGACTTTAAAGGGGGCATGAGTATTTCAGAAACTGTTGATCTCCTGGAATTTCCCCACACAACCGTCTCTAGAGTTTACAGAGGATGAAGAAAGAATAAATTTCCAGCAAGCATCAGTTTTCTGGGTGAAAATGCTTCGTTGTAGCCAGACATAAGAGGAGAAAGGCCAGACTGCTTGAGTTGACAGGAACACAATGGTAACTCAAATAACCACTCATTATTCCTATGGGGGTGAATAAAGGATCCATCCATCTATCAATCTGCAATCAAAGAGCATCTCTGAATGCACAACATGTCAAAGCTTGAAACATATGGGCTACAACAGCAGAAGACCACAGTGGGTGCCACTCCTGTCAGCTAAAACTGAGTATGTAATTCACACAGGCTCACCCAAGTTGGATGACAGAAGACTGGGAAAGCGTTGCCTGGTCTGTGGAGTCTTGATTTTTACTGTGACTTTCATGTAAATGGTAGGGTCAGAATTTGGCAAAAACGCCAAATCTTGGCTCCATCTTGCCTTCAATAATTCAGAGTAGAGGTGGTGGTGTAATCATGTGGGGGATATTAACTCAGCGTGCTTTGGACCACTCAGTACCTTTCTAAGTCAGTGAACATGTCCATCACTTTATGACCACAGTGCACCCATCTGCTTCCAGCCGGGTAACAAACCATGTCATGAAGTTCAAATAATCTCAAACTGGTCTCTTGAAAATGACAAAGAGTTCACTGAACTCAAACGACCTCCACAGTCACCACATCTCAATCCAGTAGACTGCTTTTGGAACGTGGCGGAGTGGGAGATTTGCATCTTGGATCTGCAGCAACTGTGTGATGCCATCATGTCAATATGGACCAAATATCTCAGAAATGTTTCCAGCATCTTCTTGAATCTACAGTATGCTACAAAGAATTAAGGCAGTTTCTAAAGGCAAAAGGTGTACCTAATAAAATGGCTGGTAAGTGTACATTTAGCAGACTAGCCATTGGTTTTCGACTCTGCATTCTGAAGTCTGATTATTCCACATAAATCCATATAGACGGACTTCTTTTTGGAAACAAGCAGCAACATCCAGGGCTATGGTCCCACTGCAGGCAAAAGTGGCCTGAATCTGACTCTTCTGCTCATGTGTGACTCATATCTAATTTTTTTTAATGACAAATCTGAACAGCCCAGATCTTTCTGGATTCAATCCACTTCCATAAGTGGTCTTAAATTGGGTATGTATCCAAAGTTGTTCAAAGCGACCTCAGTCTGAACAGTCATGTCACATCCGACTTTTTAAAACCCAAAAATGATCAGAAGAACAGCAGCTTAAACAACAGCCAACACAATCATTACTGAGATAGAAACATGAATGCATTAAGATGACACAAGACTAAAACACAACTTTAGCTTCCTTTTTGGCAAGTTGCCCCACGTAAAGATACTCCTTGCCCCATTTTTGGTTTGTAGGAATTTCATCACTACATTCAGAATCTAGTCACACATTTACCTTGAGTATGTCGCCCTGTTTGAAGCTCAGCTCGTCTTCAGCTATTGCAGTAAAATCAAACCTGCCTTTGGCTTCCATTGTGAGATGCTCAAATGTCAGGAAGGTGTAGAAGACTGCAAAAAGAAGTGGCAACATCAGAGAAGAGTCTCCAATAAGACCAATACAGAAAAACTTACATATGAATTTTCAGTCTTCAGCAACAATTCAAAAAGTCCTAATGTACACTCGAGCAGGATGGTCGAGAGAAGGGAAATGTCTTTTTCAAAAAGGTCCAAGAGCTCACTGTTTTGGGACTAAACGGCAGAATGTCAAAACTTTGTAAAATGTACTTTCTGGACGTTTCTCTGACTCGTAAAACTCATGTTAGGATTGTTTTTTTGACACTCAAAATGACCAGTGAAAAGACCTCAGTGTGACGCAGTAAGCTCTTAAAACAGGAAGTCACAGCAAACTTTTAAGGCTCTTTAGTTTTATTTTTATTTTAAAGTTTAGTTTAGTTTATTTCGGACACGTACACAAGAGAAGACAGAATAAAATGTATTTGTATACACACAGATGAATGCATTTGTGTTACAGCTGAACCCTGATAAGTTGACCAGCAAGTTATTATTTAAACCACCATCCATTTTCATTCACTTATCCAATTCAGGATAATTAAAAATGAATAAACTGCTAAAAAAAAGTCAGTAAACACTTAAATTGTACATAAGATCTTGATTCAGCAATCAAGTTGAAAATCTTTACCGACACATTGTGTAATTTGTAAAAAGACGTGACAATGATCACTGGAAACCAAAATCATCAACCCTTCAAAGGCTGGATTAAAAAAAAAAATGAATAAGTGTTAAATCATTTTTTGAGCCAGCATAAGGTTAAAAAAAGATTTTTAAAATTCTCAATGGGTGGGAATACATCATTTTAAAATTAGATTATATTAAATATTTTATATATTATGTGATTTAACCTTACAGGATAAACTAAGACACACTTTTATAGATTTAATCAAATAAGAATTCCTTAGGTTTAATTCTACAAAATAAAATCAAAAACATTTTCAATAAACGCTGTTTTTGAAGCCTCAAGGACTTTTTGCCTATGAGAAATATTTGACAATTTTAAAATAAATTGAACTAATGAAATAAAGCCTTGGAATATAATATATTATTCTTACTTTTCTGACCCATTTCACAGTTTGAACTCATCTCAACACTGGCTGGACAGAAATTAACTTCAGTAAAGTTCAAATAAACAAATCACGAAAAGATCAAACACAGTGAATGAAATCAAACAGAAACACTTCATTTTACACTTGTGTGATGATCTGAATTGTGGCTAAAGTCTTTGATGGGCCACAGTGGTCCAAAGTTTGGGACATAAATATGACAAGAGGCTGTGTTTAGCCTTTCAAGAGATGTAAGGCTTCAGTGATAATGAACTTATGATCAGACACTGGAAATGTAGCAACTATTTGCTATAACAATGATCACATTAACAAAATAGTCAACAGATTAGGACACTCATGCGTCATCAGTGTGCCACCTATAAACAGATGAAGGCTGAGATATATACTTTTCTTTCTCAGAGGAGGTCATCCTTAAATGTTTAAGTCTGAGACTAGACTTAATCCATGCCTGGGAAACCTGCTTAGGAGAAAGAAAGGACTGTGCTTCAGTTAAAACAATTTTGTCCTCTGATTGTAGAAATGGAAGAACAACTTTCACAAGCCAAAAATTACAATCAAATATCACAGGGTTAGGCATTAGTGGTAACTTAAATCTCACAGCCCTAAATGTTAATTAAACTAGTAACTGGAGCCAGACAGTAAAAGAGAGACTAAAGAGTTTCATGTATCAAACCTGTATCACGGCTGTCACATTTGGTTATTTGGAGGCCTCTGAAATGCTCTCTCCTTGACCCATGAAACCTATTTTCAATCAGTGCACATAAACTTTAATCCCTGCAATGCCTCTGCTTTATCTTTTGATGAAGATAAAGAGTTTAAATGGTGGTTGAATCTTTGCAAACGAAGCCATTGATCCCAAACTAGAGGTGTAGCCACAGGGGCTTACAAAAAGGTTGTGTAGTAGCTTATAGTTTACAGAAACAGATGTGAAGAAAAGTACCATAGTTCAAATAATAGATAAACAGCTCAAACTGTGTTTGATGGGGAGTAAAATAGGTTCACAGATAAAAGTCACTGAGTGTCAGGGCTGTGGCCACACATGGTAATCAGTTACCTACCTGCACAGGTTCATTTCATTTACAGCCAACTACAATCAAACAATTAGCACCATATAATAAGTACAGTCAGTCCATCTGCTTTGAACCTGTTTATATGAGGTTCACACGCTGTCTCTTTAGAGTCACACATGCAAATTATTATATCAATTTAAATCATTTCAATTACCAGTGGCCTCTGAGGTCAAGTTGGTGGACCCTTCCAGATGGCACAAAGGGTGTGGCTTCTTACCTTTTTACCTTTTTTGGCAGCTGAGATTCAACAGTCAGGTGTATTACCACCACCTACTTGGCTGGAGAGTGAGTGCAGGGGGTGACTGATGGCCATCCAAAGTCCTTCTAGAACAGTGGTGCCAGACTCATTTTACATGGGTCACATGCAGTCCACATGCAGTCCACTTTCTTCTTGAGTCCAGAAAAGCCATTTCCTAATAACCTATAAAATAACACATTCAAACTGTTACCCTTACTGTCAGTGTAAAAAGTTTAACTACACATTCAGCGTGTACCAACAACACATTATAAAGAAATCCTGCGATGTGAGAATTGGGCTCAAGCTGTAAGAAATAAATGATTTTATCCTGTAATTTTTAAAAAACAGAAATTTTCTGTGAATGTCCTACATTTTACCTACTTTCAAAATAGAATATTCTGTTTTAAATAGTGAAAAAGGAACTTTTCTGGTATTAAACTGAATACTAACAAGTTAAAAAAATGATGTCTTACTTTCATAATTTGACAAAGCACGAGTTATGTATTCAACAGTAGGAAGACTGTAAAATTGATGAAAATACAGTTAGAGGTCCAGAATTTACACCTCCCTTTTTTGAAATTTCCACATTTTCCAAGGCCATCCAATGGGCCAGATTTAGTTTTGGTCCTTGGTCTGTATGTTTTAACACCCTTTTCTCGAAGAAAGGCAGCAGTTGATGAGTCCGTTTTGCATTGAAATATCTAAGGAATATCTTAGGCATATCTAAGGAAAGGGTTTTAGTCCTTTCTTCCACAACATTTTACTACAGAGCCTAGAATATACATAACAGGCAACATGCTGTGTTGTTTAAATCATTTTTATCTAACAGAGTCTAATTTGTTTATTTAAATGAGTCTTCCTTAAACACATAGTTATAGAGTTTCACAGGTTCTGTGCTGGGATCAATACTCTTTATGCTACACATTGCCCTAGGCAATATTACTAGAAAATCATTGCTATGCAGATGATAGTCAGTTAAATTTGTCTAAGAAACCTGATAACACAAATCAATTACTTAAACTAGAAGCATGTCTTAAAGATATAAGGGCCCATAATTTTCTTCTCTGTAATTCAGAAAAAAATGAAGTTGTTGTATTTGACCCATAAAACCTCAGAAACATGGTGTCTAACCAGATGTTTACTCTGGAAGGCATTACTTTGGCCTCCCGTGACACTGTGAGGAATCTTGGAGTCATTTTTGACCAGGATATGTCCTTTAATTTGCACATTAAAAATATAGGACTACTTTCTTTCAATAACATTAGAAACATCCTCCATCCAACAATTGAAACTAGTTCACGTATTTACTACTTCTAAGCTGGGCAATTGTAATTCCTTTTTATAGGGTGTCCTGAAAAGTAGAGTACAAAAGGGGAATAGTAGGAGAGATCATATTTCCCCTATATTGGCTCCTCTTCATTGGCTTCCTGTTACATCCGGAACTGAATTTAAAATCTTTCTACTCACATAAAAAGGCTTGAATAATCAGACTATTGAATCATATCAAATCAATATACCAGTTAGTACTCACAGGGCAGGCCTACTTTTGGTTCCTAGAGTTTCTAAATGTAGAATAGGAGGCAGAGCCTTCAGCTATCAGGCCCCTCGCCTGTGGAACCAGCTCCCAGTTTGCATTCAGGAGACAGACACCCGCTTTCCTTTTAATAAAGCTTACTGTTAAGGAAGAATCAGGTGACTGTGAACCATTCCTTAGGTTTGCATCTATAGCTTACTGGTGCATGTCATGAACCTCTGTTTTCTTCCTGCCATAGTCTGTGTTGTCCTTGTCTCTCTATGCCCTCTTTTTATTGCTGCTCTTTCCCCTCACCCCCAAATCAGTCACAGCAGATGGGTACCCCTCCTTGAGAATGCTTCAGCTTGAGGTCTCTTCCTGTTAAAAAGTAGATCTTCCTTCCCACAGTCTCCAAGTGCTTGCTCAGTGTTTCTCATAGGGAATCATCTGATTGTTGGGGTTTTCTCTCTGACATTGTGGGGTCTTTACCTTACAGTATAAAGTCCCTTGAGTTGGCTGTTGTGAATTGGTGCTACATAAATAACACAAATGAATGAACTGAAACACAGTAAGACCACATAGGGTGAGGTATCTATAAGAAACCTTTTTGTAGTCAATCTTCAGGACATTGTAAACAAGATTCAGCTTCACATTGTGTAGAAGTGTTAAGTACAGCTGGATTCTCTGAGCACCACGGTTCTCCTCCCCTTATTTGTTCTTTACCAGTTCTAGCCTGTTATGTTATGGTGGGCAGCTATAACTAATATGTGGGCACTTTGGGCGATGAAGAGTGAAGAATCAAAATCTAAGCTTCATTCTCTGTAAAATCAAAATAGGTAAAACAGACTATCAAATGCTTCACCCTGTAGTTTACATCTAAACATAAGCATCTCTTTCGAGGAAAAATAACAGTGCTCATCATAAGCTTATGTTCATGTCGGGCTTCTCATTCATCGCAGTCCTACTGTAGAAGTACACGAACCATGTGTTTGCTTTAATTGTTACCTAGTTCTGAGTTTATGGTTGAACACCTCTGCACACCCCAGTAGCCACAGCTGTCCATTTCTTCTGATCACAGCAGAATGATTTACAGTGGACAACTCTGGAGGTGAGCTGTCCACCCATTCACATATTAGAAACCACATTCTTGCACTTTCCCTAATGGCTTAAGGAAAAAAAAAAAAAAAGTACCCATTGTAACTGTTGGGGCATTTTATTAGCAAGAGTCCAAAAGTGTAAAGGATAAATATTTCATAAAGCAAATTTTAAGTACCATTTCATATCGTCGTGTAAACGGAGGTTTCCTAAAACTGAAAAACAGAATCACTCCAAAGTCACAAAATATGGCTACAGGTAACCTGATAATAAGAGACCTTAAATTCTACCACTTTGTGGATCAATTACATGTACAACTTTGAAGTTCAAAAACCTGGTAACATTTCAATATTCATGAGCCCTCCACTTAAGTTGAAGCCATTATAGATGCCGATCTCACCACCCAATTCCCAGAAATCACAATGAATAAGCAAATAAACATCAAAGTGGTGGGAAAAAAAAAAAAAAAAAAAATTATATTCTTTAGAGCACTTCCAGCATCTTCTCATTCAGGAGGTGTCAAATAATGCAGTTTTAAATAAAGCTCCTGGAGTTCAATCCTTTATGGGGTGAGAAACCATATTTGTTCACAACAATTGACATCCAAATCGGTCTCCCTCACTGATCCCTAGGGTCATAGGAGCAAATGGCGTTATCTCAGACAATCAGCAAAGATCAGGCTATGTAACAGATCATCTAACATTTAACCCTAAGGCTATGGTAATTTCATTAACCTTGAGTTGCAAGACATTTTTTGAATGAGTCTCCTGTAAAGGGTTAAGTTATACACAAGTGTTCTTTAGTGACACTGTAACAAACCTAACCAAGGAGGAATCTGGCAGGACTGACGAGGGGGTGAAGTGCCAAATCGTAACCAAAGAAGGCAGGACTGAGGAGGGTGCCAAATCTTAAATGAGGAGGGGGGAAAATGGAACAGAAGTGCTACACTCAAAGGTCCAAACCAGTTCTTTGGCTGTTAAGGTTATCCATAACCACCTCTGGCAGTTATGTCAGGTTATAAATACCAGAATGTTGTTCTTACAACACCCTGAGATGAGAATGTGGTGGCATGTTCTGTGTGGGAGAATCAGAATCTATCAATCCCAGGGGGGGGAAAAAAAATGTTTAAAGGGAGGTTCAGAAAGTTCCTGCTGGGGTGCCTCCTCTTCATAGAGGAAAAAGCTGCACTGACTCAATCTCGGGAGGAAAGTAGCACAGCCTGAAGTCTGCTCATCACTGGTGTTGATAAAATAATCACTGACGGCTGGTGCACCTTCAGACTGGGTGCAGTGAGAGTCACCCAGTGCGTTGTCTTGCCATTAAGCACCTTCATGTGCCTGTCCATCACCTGCACCATGGGAGCTTGGTGGCAGCTTATAAACCAATGTAATATTTTGGACCAGGACCTGTCAGACTGTGTTCAGGGGTCAGTGTACAGCATGTTTTTAAATCAAGACCACCACTGTAGTGCTTCCCACAGCTTCTCTCTTAATTGCTTATCAGCATGCAGGGATATGAAGCTTAGCATTTAGCTTTACAGGCAAAACTTAAAACTGAGGCCATTCCAGCTTCTTAACTCACTTGACTAAAGCAGAAGTTTCCAGTGAAGTGCAGAATCCTCTGATCAGTATCTAAGCATTTGGTCTTCTGGAGTTCCTCCTCAGCACTGTGACTGGCATTTCTTTGGAACCAACTGAACAAAGGCCATTATGCTTATCTTATGTCTGCCTAACAGACTTTTGCAAATCTCAAACTGATATTCCCCCCAAAATACATTAAAAAAAAATCATATCAAGTGTAGAAAAAACATTTTGCCATTTATGGAAATACTAGCTCATCTTAAATCCGATGGCAGCAGCACATCTTAAATTCAACATACTATTTGAAAACAATGAAACCTACTACAGAACATTCAGCCAACCAAGTGATTTTTTATACATGCTAATCTGATAATGTTAGTTGAGCCTGTGTGTCATCGACTTGCCCTTTATCAAACTGGACATGGTAGGAGTTGATGAGCCAACAGGTATTCATGATCTGAATCTTCTGTGAAGACTTTAACATGCTGAAGGAATTAAGAATTTTCAATTTGAGCTATAATTCCTCTACATCACATGTTGGCCACGGTGTTGAGTGAGGGAAACCTCATGTTAAGAGGACAGATCAGAGTAACTTGTCCTCTTTCCATACATACTGTACACACAACGGCAAAATCATAATTGATCTCAGAGCAGTGAAAACAGAGGCTGTGGCAGATTGTCCAGCAGGCTGGTCTTCTGTCAAAGACCAGAAGTTTATCCACCATGGGCATGCTCAAACAAGCAGCAAATGTTGCTTGCCTCTCAGCTTGACCAGCTCCAGCCTTTGTTAATGGGACACAAAATGGCAGACTATAGTAGATTCCAGCAGATCAGAGTTAGGGTACCTTCCAAAGACAACAGCAGTCACAAGATGGCAGTAATTTACAGGATGGCTGCATACAAGCATAAGATGCTTTATGGGGCAGAACACAGATGTAAGGAGAGACAGCTTTCACTTTGACTGTTGATGCATGCTGAGATTCCACTACGAAAGCACATCCTTGCTCACCCTGAATACACACAGCACAATGCCTTTGTGTCAGTCTTTAAGCTCAAGTTATTTAGTGAAACGCTGGAAAACTAAGCCCAGATAAAGGTTTTGTCAAAGTCTACAGTTTGGAATTTTCTATTTACTCTACTGGCCTTCAAGCAGGTAAACCATCACCTGTTTTGAGTCTTGACCACCATCACAGGTTTAATGGTTCACCATTAGTAAAGTGTAAATTATTTCAAGTCCCCACATGGTTTTGTGAGCTAAAAAAAAAAGTTTAGAAACAGAATTTGCATCACTGTGCACATGGCTGTCCTCTGAGCACAAGTGTAGCATTGCATTAGTGGCAGGAAAAAGCAAACTTATCAGCACTTAAGATTGTGTCATGCAAACTTGTGCATCTAAACTGCATCTGGGACAAAGCTTCCAGGTTAACTGGTTTCCAAATAACTGCACAGGAGTCACCAAGCTGGTTAATTTTCTATTTAGAAAAGCTCAATTCTCACTTTCAAATGCATTTACTGAACTTCTGAAGTTTCAATAAAGTCCTTCTAGAAGAGAGTCCAGGAAAACTCACAATGTGAAAACAGCAAAGTGGTGTAAAAAATTAATTTATTAGTCAAAATATGGACAATCCATCAGCAGCCAGGCCACAAGGGATTCCAACAAGCAGCTTTGAGACAGGTCATGTAAATTAAACCATGTTCTTTGGTGCCACTGGGAGCACAGTCTCGTTCTCAATCTGAGAAATGATGCAGTTTTAGCAAAGCTGGAGTTTCACTTATGCACAAGGTGTCCTTTGGCAGGGGTGCATGACAAACCACCCAAAGAGGAATCTGGAGTGTCTCACACTAACCAAGGAGGGGTCTGAAGAGCCAAATCCCAATCAAATAGAACTTGGAAAGTGCTTGAGTTGAATTGAGTTTAAGTGCCTACTCCTAACCAAAGAGGAGTCTGAAGAGCCTCATCCTAACCAAAGAGGACTTGGTAAGAGCTTTGTCTTGACCACAGGGGTCTTAAGCGCATACTCCTAATCAAAGAGGAGTCTTAGAGGTCGCCCTAATCAAAGAGGACTTAGAAAGTGCTCAAGTTTAACCAAGGAAGAGTTTAAGTACCAAAACCCAACCCAGGGGTGGTTTTTGCCTCATCTAGGATGAAAACGCATGAAGTGCTTGTGTCAAAGGTCCGAATGAACCCACAGTTCAAACCACTTCACATGGCTGATTTATCCCACATCCACCCATAACTGATAGGTCAAGTTACCCATACCAAAAGCAACCTTCTGTGTGAGAGACAGGCAGCATTTGATTACCACATTATGACATCCTGAGAGGAGAACGTGGTGGCATGTTCTTTGTGTGTCTCAGAAGTTCATGCTGCGGCACCTCTGCTCCTTTGTAGATGAAAGCTGCACTGACTCAGTCAACTGTTAAGGCTGACATTTAGTGCAGACAGAAGCCTGCTTGTTGCTGGAGGTGAGAAAATCTCACCCAGGGCTTATACACCTACAGATCGAGTCAGGGTGTGTTCAGATGTAATTAAAGTGGCACCTGGGTGTGTTGTCTAGCCATCAAGCACCTTGATGGGCTAGACAGTCACCTGCACCATGGACGCCCTCTATGGGAGAAAAACGGACACTAATCAAGACAGTTCAGAGGTAGTTGATAAACCAGTGTAATATTTTGGAGCAAGACCTATCAAACTGTTGCATTTAGCCTTAAAGGCCAAACTTAACCGAAGCCCCTGCGGCTTCTTAACTCACTTGACTAATGCAGAGTTTCCAGGGAAGGTCCAGCACCCTCTGACCAAACCCTCCCATGCATTTGGCCTTCAGGAGCTCCTCTGCAGCACTGTGACTGGCATATTTTGGAACCCACCTGAACACATGGGCCACGATAGGGATTCTCACAAAGTGCATTTATAACTTCCAGACAGTGAATTCTTTGTGTGGCGTACACTCTTACCCTGGAGCCTGCATTCCAACATGTGGCAGAAATGTTTCTCGTCTCTCCATCTCTGCTTTACACCAAACGTCTTCGGGGCTTGGAATCTGTTCAGAAGCAGAAAGGCAAAGCGTCACACAAGGGTATAGAATGTGAGATTTCCCCAACCAAATTATATACAAACATCAAGTACAGCACCCTTTCTGAAACTGGGCTCCTTGTTGCAGTGTAAAAGCACATCCTCCCCTTTGGCTTTATGTGCAAGCAAACCAAGAATCAGAAAGGTTTAGAAGACGGTGACGAGAAGGGGTGCCGTCAGAGGGTCTAAAAGAGAAAGACAAATGGGTCTAAACATGAATTTTCAATCTTAATCAAAATGTTTGAACAGCTTCAGTTTTAATGCTAGATTAGACTGAATATGATCTTAGAGGTTAGATCAACTTCTTTAAGGCAACAAAACATACAAAAAACCCCAAAAACAGCTCAATTTAATGAACTCAAAGATTAACAGTTAAAATCATGGACAAATGGGCACAGACTTAGTGATGTGATCCTAATTCACTCTCTCATCTCATATACCTGTACAAGTTCATCTCATTTGCAGTCAGCCACACTTAATTAATTAGCATCAAAGTTTCAGAACCTGTACATCCATTCTCAACTATGAACTTTTCATTTAAAAGCACACATTAACAATACATATCTGTAAAAGCAATACAATATTTAAGTTTCCATTACCACTAGCCTTCCAGGTGTTGACAAAGGTGAAGACCCTTTCTAACAGAGCACAGGAATCAACTACAGGCTGAGATGTCTTAAATACCACAGACCGCTCATTGGGCCAAACCATGTGCTGCCATGCCATGGGGGAATTTGAGTTTATTTAGGTTCTTTTTTTTTGTATGTAGCTGGAATCCATCTTATTTACCACTTGTGCGTTGTTTTGTTTAGTCTAGAGAGTGTTCGGCAGAATCATGAGTTTGAAGCTGGAACTCAGAAGTGTGATATTGAATATTGTTATTGCAAATGTCCCATGGAGAGATGAAGGAAGCAGACAGGACTACTGGGAGTCTAGGTGTATGGAAAAAAGAGAGGTGGTAAAGGCAAAGGAAAAGGCTTGTACTGAGTTGTACGCAAGGCTGGATACTGAGGAAGGAGGGAAGGACTTGTATTGATTGGCTAGACCACGAGAGTCTGAGGAGTAGACATGCTGTTTGTCCAGATGAAATACATGTAGAGGTAAGGACATGTCTAAAGGAGAGGGCAGTGGACTTTTTAACCAGATTGTTAAACATGATGTTGGAGTGCAAGAGAATGCCTGAGCAATGGAGAAGTGCATTGATATCTCCTTCAAGTATAAGGGTGATGTGCAGAGTAATAACTACAGAGGAATCAAGCTGAATAACCATACCATAAAGATAATGGATAGTGTTTTTGAAGCTAGCTTAAAGAGAGAGGTGACAATCAGCAATCAGCAGTATTGCTTCATGCAGGGAAAGAGTACTACAGATGCAATGCTTGCTTTGAGAGTGCTGATGGAGAAGTATAGAGAAGGTCAGAAAGAGCTGCACTGTGTGTTTGTGGATCTAACCAAAGCATATGATAGGGTGAATGATTTCCTGTGGCATTCTGTGGTGCGTCATGGTGGAATGAGTCTGCTCTTCAACGTGCTCCTGTGTCTGTCCAGCACACCATGGCGACGGTGTGAAGGATTGTCCAATATTGTCCTTAACTTGGACAGCATCCTCCTTTCTGACACCACTATCAGAGAATCAAGCTCCACACCCACGACGTTAGTGGCCTTGCAGATCAGTTTGTTCTTGATCTTTACGGTGAAGGAACATTTGTTCAGCCTTCCAGTTTGTATATTCTCATTACGCTATACTGTTGCATCCGGTTCTATAAGTCATATGTTTGATGTGTGATTGCCCTGTGAGGAGAATGTATGATATGGTTAACTGTGAATTAGCTCCAGCTCCAGCCTTTGTTATAGGATATAGACAAGCCCTTGAAAATGACAGAAACTATAGATTCCAACAGCTCAGAGTTAGGCTTTTAAAGACTGCAGCCATAAGATGGCAATAATGTACAACAAAAGTCACCACAAGGTGCTTTACACTATAAGGTACAGTAAAGACCCTACAGTAATAGAGAGAAAACCCCACCAGACTATCCCCTATGAGAAATCACTGGGTGATAGTGGGAAGGAAGAACTCTCTTTTAACAGTAAGAAAGCAGGACCAGGTTCAGGGAGGGACAGCCATCTGCTTCGACCAGCTGGGGGGGGTGAGGGGGAAGTGGAAAAAAGGAGAGATAAGGGATAAATGCATAAATAAATGCATGGAGAGTGAGAAGAGGTGGGTGGAGATCAGAATGCCCTGCACATCATAAGAATCTCCCCAGCACCCTAAGTCTAATGTAGCTTAACTAAGCCTTAAGCAATTTTCCCCCCCGAGGATTAATAAAGTATTGTGATTCTGAAATACAAGCTTTATCAAAAAGAAAAGTTTTAAGCCTAATCTTAAATGTAAAGAGGGTGTCTATCAAATCTGTCTCCCAAATACACACTGCTGCTTCTACAGGAGAGGGGCCTGATACTGTAGCTGAAGGCTCCGCCTCCCATTCTACTTTTAAAAACTTTAGGAGCCACAAGTAGACCTGAACTCTGAGAAGCGCTCCATTGGGAAAATATGGTACAATGAGGTCTTTAGGATAGGATGGGCCTGACTGTTGAAGATTTTGTGAGTAGAAGGATTTCAAATTCAATTCTGGATTTAACAGGGAGCCAGTGAAAAGAAGCCAATACAGTATAGTGAAAAAAAAAATCCTTCTAGTCCCTATTGCAGAATTTTATACCAACTGAAGGCTTTTTAAGGAGCTTTTAGAACAGCCAGATAGCAATGAATTGCAATAATCAAGCCAAGATGTAATAAATGCATTAACTAGTTTTTCAGCATCATTGAGACAGGGTGTTTCTATTTTTGGCAATGTTGCAGAGTCCTTTTGTTTAAGGGCCACATTAAAGGACAAACTGGTATAAATGACTTCAAGATTCCACAGTGTCACTGGAAGACAAGGTAATCCTGTCCAGAGTAAGGATGGGTACAAACAGGCAATGAGTGATGCTTTATGTAATGGAACACACTTCAGGATGAGACTTAAGAGAGCCTTCACTTTCTTTGCTCAGCCTGATGAAACACAACAGTACCTTTGAGTCAATCTCCAAATCAACTGGTTTCAAAATGACTATAGCAGTCACCAAGCTGGTTAATTTTCCATTTGGAAAGGAAAAGCTTACTTCTCATCTGTGAAGTCTTGTCTGAACTCTCAGGAAAAGTCACAATGTGAAATCAAACAGCAAAGTGGTGTAAAAAAATTAATTTATTAGTCAAAACATGAACAATCCATCAGCAGTCTGGCCACAGGGGATTCCAACAAGCAGCTTTGAAGACAGGTCATGTAAATTAAACCATGTTCTTTGTGCCACTGGCAGTACATTCTCATTCTGGAGCTGTCAAATGATGCAGTTTTAGCAAAGCTGGCGTTTCAGTTATGCACAAGGTGTCCTTTGGCTGCAGTGCATGAAGAACCAACCAAGGAGGAATCTGGAGTGTCTCACACTAACCAAGGAGGGGTCTGAAGAGCCTCATCCTAACAGAGGACTTTTAAGTGCTGTAACTCAACCAAGGGAGTTTTAAGTGCTACTCCTAACCGAAGAGGAGTCTCAGAGGTCGCCCTAACCAAAGAGGACTTGTTAAGTGCGCTGTTTTGACCACAAGGGTTTCAAGTGCTTACTCCTAACCAAAGAGGAGTCTTGGAGGTCGCCCTAACCAAAGAGGACTTGGTAAGTGCTTTGTCCTGACCACAGGGGTCTCAGTGCATACTCCTAATCGAAGAGGAGTCTCGGGGGGGTCGCCCTAACCAAAGAGGACTTGGTAAGTGCTTAAGACAAACCGAGGAAGAGTCTGGAGTACCAAAACCCAACCAAGGAGTGAGTTGTGCCTCATCTAGGATGACAACACATGAAGTGCATATTGTAAAGGTCCAAGAGAACCCAAGGTTCAAACCACGTCACCTGGTTGATTTTTAATCCCACATCCACCCATAGCTGGTCTAACAAGTTACTGATACCAAAAAACACCTCGTACACAAGAGAGACAAGTGGCATCTGAAAAAACTACATGACGACACCCTAAGAGAACATGGCAGCACATTCTGTGTTGGAAGTTCCCATGGGAAGTTTTCATCAGTCTTCTGGTAAAAGGCTGACATGTAGTGCAGACAGAAGTCTGTTCATTCCTGGAGTTCAGGAAGAGCCAATGACAGTCGGTCCACCTACAGAATCGTAGTGAAATCATCCCTCGGCGCATCATCTTGCCATCAAGCACCTTGATGTACCAGTCACCTGCGTCATGGATGCCCTCTGTTGGAGGAAACCAAACGCTGATCAAGATGCTTGGAAATAGTTTAAGTCAGTGTAATATTTCAGCAAGACTTGTCAAACAGTGTTGAGAGGCTCATGTACAGCACATTTTTATAACAGGAATGCCACTGTACACCAAGTTTCCCACAACTTCCCTCTTAGGTTATCGTTTAGCCTTGCATTCCAAACTTAACCAGGTCCTTCCAGCTTTTTAACTCACTTGACTAATACAGAAGTTACCAAGGGAGGTCCAGCACCCTCTGATCAAACTGATGTTTGGTCTTCAGGAGCTCCTCTGCAGCATTGGCATTTTTTGGAACCACCTGAACACAATATTCATTGATTTTCCATAATGGCACAAAAATTTCCAGCCAGTGAATTTCCCACGCTTGTCTCACCCTGGCACCTGCATTTCAACATGTGGCAGAAATGTTTCTCGTCGCTTCATCTCTGCTTTACACCAATCGTCTTCAAGGCTTGGAAGCTATCCAGAAGCAGAAAGGCAAAGAATCATAGAAATGTAATCAAAGTGACTTTCTAATCAAATTATACACCAGTATTAAGTTCACCCTTTCTGATGCTGAGCTCATCATTTGGAGTAAAACTGCACTTTCCCCTCTGGCTTTTACTGGGAGCGAATCAAGCATCAGAAAGGCTTAGAAGACGGTGACGAGAAGAGGCGCCATCGGAGAAGGGTCCCCATGAAGTGTTTCCACTGTAGAAAGAAAAAAGTTTGAACACTATTGTTTAGAGCTTCAGCTAGTAGTTTCCTTGCCAGCATCTTGAGTTTCATTACCTTGTTACACTGAAATATGATCTTTGAGGTTAGATCTTCTTACAGGAAGTATGCTGACAACAGCATTAAGACCAAAAAAAACTCAATACAAGTGAGCTTATTTGCAATGATTCAGAAAATTGTTTATAAACAAGTTTTGACAAGACATTAAGTCAGACTGCAGTGATACAGATAATGGCAGGAAGAGTCCCAAGAGTTAATAGTGGCTGTAGTTTATTCAGGCTGTTTGAACAGCTGAACATCATGAACTCATGAATGCCGTCACACCTGCTGACACAATCGACCCTCTCAGCTCGTCTACCTCCACAGGTTTATTTCATTAGTAGTCAGCTACGCTTAAATCCTGTCCACCCACTTTCAACTTGGCACTTTTTGTATAAAGCATACAGAACTGAACTGCAGAGTTACGAAGCAGTGATTGGTTTTTGTTCATTACCACTTGTTTCCAGGTGTTGATGGAACTGAGGACTCTTCCTGATGGCACAAAGGGAACGGCTACATGGGCTGAGGCCTCTTAAATCCTGGAGCCAGCTCATTGGGCCAAACCATGTGCAGCCATGACTTGGGGGGGATTTGCTTTGTGTTTAGATGTGGTTGCCAACCCTCTTGTTCACCCCTTGTATGGTAGCCCCAAAGATTAAACACAGAGGGATGTACCACAAGGCAAGATTAATGGGTTAATGAGCTATGCTAAGCCTAAAGTCAGAGTTTTCAGTGTCATGAAGGTGGCTCTCTTTTAAACTGGCTAAATCAACGGGGGAAACTTATTCTGAACACTTAACCTGGTCTAGAGCAGGTTATGTTCAAAGTTTTGGTTTAAAATCAGCTGGAAGCACCACGTTTTTACTATTTTATTTACAGCGTACTTTAAGTACTTCACAGACTCTCTGTGGTAAAAATACACTTTATATATGCAACTTATTGAGCTGTATCTTACTAATATAACCGAATGACTCCATCTGTAAAGTTACAGCCGCAAAACAATATTTGCACTGGCAGAAATTTGCATCCATTCAGTCGGTGATGCAGGAAGTGTGGAAATGATTACATGTTTGGTCCTAATCCACTTCTAGGTCTCTTTTACAGTCATTAAGTTTAGAATAGAGAACTGATCAGTTATGTTTATAAGCTACTTATCGCTGACAATATTCAGGCATTAAAATTAATTTCTTTTTTATCTGGTGACAAACTAAAGTGATTTCTGCATCTCCTTATTCGGCTGTGTGAGAGGGTCAGACCTGAATGCACTGAGTAACCTGTAATGATTAAATATGGCAAGTTTAAAGGTTCAGAGCTCTAATGTGCACCTGTCATGAAAGAAATGAAGCATGAAGCAGCAATGAGTGTGCACAGGCTGTAAAAGAAATGTCTTAACGCGAATTAATATATTCATTTTACTGCTTGCTGTGCTGTTCCATATGATCATGAGTTCATCAGTAAAATAAATGCTTAATTATTCCAGTATCAACATTTTTCTGTAGCATTTCTCTCCAGTTTTATTTGCAACAGTGTTGCATTTTAGTGCGTTATTTCTTATTTTACTTGTGATCTCTACCATCTGTTCCTGCAGCAATGATGGCAGACACGACATGGTGTCACCATGAAAGTGTATGATCTCATGATCAGTTTGGTTTCATGCCAATGAGATAAATAGCTTCAGGCTAAAATAAAAAATAAAAAAAATCACAGAAAATGCCACCTAGTGGCTGTGAAAGGGCTCGCTCCTTTCCCCCTTTTTACTATACCCAGTTCCCAAACATTATGTTGTAAACAAGGAGACTGAGTGTAATGTTTGGATTATTATGCGTCTCCCTTCAGTGACGGAAACGTCAGATGAAATGCGACAGGACTGTTCAGACTGAGGTCAATCCGAAAAACATCACATAGGCATCCGATTTTAGGACCACATGTGGAAGTGGAATGAATCTGATTTTAAAAAATCGGATCAGTGCTGTTCAGACTGTTATAGACACATCAGATATGGGTCACATATGGGCAAAAAAATCTGATTCAGGCCACTTTTGCCTGCAGTGAGAACGCAGCCTAAATCTAGGGCAGGGGGTGAAGTATTAAAGCAGAAGTCTTTTATGTTTAGTGATATTATGATTTGTTTCTTTTTGATAGCCCCTTCCTCACCTGGTTGAGTGGTATTGTCCATGCTGCTGAGGATGGGATGCTATTAGATGGACTGAGTAATAGAGGGGAGAGCTGGCAGCTTGCAGTGAGGCTGCATTTTGTTCATTTCTATTTTTGTTTCTTTTTTTAATTGAAGTCCCTAGGGTTTTTCTTTTGTCTCATTAAGTTTTGTTAATAAATGGCACCTTTTGCACACATGTTCCTGCTTCAAGACCTGCTTTGCCTACATTCCTTAAAATATTTCCAGTGCCAAGCATTACCAGCTCCCTTGGTTAAGGATCTCGGCACGACAGTGGCCAACCGGTATTTTCAAAATAGCTGCAAATCTAGGAGGTCTGTCGCTGTGCCAGAGTTCAAAATCTTGCATCCAACGGTGTTTGCATTATCACGGTCGCACGAAGGATGTGCAGTAGCAGTGGCTGCAGTCATGACACGGTGTCACCATGAATGTGTTTGATCCTACGCTCAATCTGGTTTTCGTCTCGTGCAGAGCAGATGAATACTCAAGGAGATATGAATATACATGTTTTAAAAAAAGAAAAGAAAAGGGACTGATAGCACCACCGAGAGGTTCCAAAAAGGCTGAAAATCTAACCAGTTCCAGAGGTCATGGAGGCCTATCATTGTGCCAGAATTCAAAATCCTGCATCAAACAGTGTTGCGCTGACATGAAGGATTTTCAGTAGTGGCTGCACTGACAATTGGATCATATCCCCATCACATAATGACTCCAAACCAAGTCATTATATAGGCACGTCCTGTTAATCTGGCCATATTAAAACACATAACGGAACTTATTTGGGCAGTTATTTAGACACATTGTCAATATGAAATTTTATTTCATCAGTGAGATATCAAAACTGCATTTGCTGAAGCTCCAGTCAAATCTGATTAAAATCATTTAAAAATTTCCTGGCTTTGCCCACAAATACGATTAAAAATTTTTTTCCACTTCAAGTTGTACGCTATACAGACAAAAGTATTGGGCCAGCTACACATTACATGTGCAGGAGCTTATATGACTTCCCATTTTAAATCCATAGGCATTAATATTGAGTCGGCCCATGCTCTCTTCATGCTGGAAACAAGAAATAAACTCCTTGCGTGTGCATTTCTCTCTCAACCACGCAATATTGAGTTTTTTTATGCTTGGGGGACACACTGAACAGAACTGCCCTAAAAGGTGCACGTTACCCTCTTTGCTCCAGTGTCGATGCTATTTGTCATCAGAGGCGTCACGGGGGCAACAGGAGGACTGGACTATGGAGCAAATTGCCAAAACCTAATTAGAAGTTCATTATTTATACTTCAAACGTAATAGAAGACAATAACTGTACTGCATTGCGATTTTATGGTAAAAACTAGCTAGCAAATGCAAAATGTGAAGCCCAGTATTCAAGTTTGACCCCTCTGAGCTACTGTAGAAATATGGTAGGGGAACATAGCTTCTATGGAAGGGGCCCACTCATACTGTAAATATAGCTTTTCATAAGTGAACGACTTTTATCCTAGTGAGTTTTTCTCTTCACCATCTACACCTCGGACTTCACCCACAACACGGACAGCTGCCACCTTCAGAAGTTTTCTGACGACTCAGCCATCGTTGGCTGTGTGTCTGAGGGGAGTGAGCTGGAGTACCGGTCGGTCATCAT
>VUQH01089028.1:10727-35556 GCA_015106775.1 Etroplus canarensis | reverse complement strand
CCATGCATATACTATGGCAGTCATCCAGAATGCCCACTAGGGGTTCAGTGATGCAGAAACTCAAATTTTGCCAACCAGTTATTCTCAAACATCAGAGTGTTCAGGGGTAAAAGTCACCCTGAGGGCCAATGAGGAATCGTCCATGTCAGAACTCAGGATAAGAGGTCCTTTTACTGCAAACATGTGATGCCTGACAGACACACACATGAACACTCACTAACCTACATCACTGTTCTTTAATCACCACAAGAAATATTATGAGTACTAGTAATTCATTTCTGAAAGGACATGAACTTCTAGTAGTGAAATAAACATACTGATACACATTGCTCAGTATTGAGTCAGTGCTTCTTATCACTGTCTGTAACAAAATGCAATTTCCCCTCTGGGAATCATAAAGTATTCTGATTCTGATTCAAAAGTAACAGCATCAATCTTTTAACCAGTTGATGATATTTTTAATTCGTTTAGCAAGAATTTGATGGCACCACACTCTCTCATGGACTGCTAATTCATACACTGGAGCTCTTTAGGCAGAATTGACAGGTCCATTTCCAAACAGATGGCAATTCACATGAAGCGTCATTAGATGAAATCGAATGCGCCCTCAAGTTTGTCAGTTTGGTTCTTCACATGTTAAAGGATGTTGATTTTGTTTTACGCTGGCACCTTAAGCCTAAACCTTTCTTTGCCATTGCTGTATTTAGTTCATGATAAACAGACTCCCACTGTGTCTTCTACCGAGCTCTGAGGGATGCTGGAGGAGGTGTTTAAACACTTTTAGCTTTCTGTGGATGGGTTGCCCCCCAAGGCCATCCTGAGGTGACCCCCCGTTACCACTACCAGATACAGAAAACAGGCCTGGAGGATATACAAAGCACTGGGACAGATGGGGAGTCAGGAGAAGTCAACACAAGCTCCATGAATGATAACTACTAACGAGCTCGCATTAATTTGATAAAACCATATTTAATGATTGTATTGAATATTTTCCTTGATTAATAACAATATAGGGATTGAGGCAAAGGAAATAAGGCTTTATTTCAAAAGAATATACAGTGTATTTTGGTATGAAGAAAGGAAAGCAATAAACCTCAAGTACATCCCACATTATCATTTGCATAAAACACCAATTATACCAAGATTAAACTGGATGCCACAACCAACATATTGCATCACTCATTTCTCTTTCCAGTCAGTGCTTCCCAATGTTTTCAGCAAGGAAAACACCTGATATTGTCCCTGAATGAAAATTAGTTTTTCCTATTAAATCTCTTACTTGCTATGTACAACAGGCCATCTTACTATTTGAGGTGGCGCTCATCTTGTTACCAGAAACAAGACAAGACATGAGAAGGACAAACTGCTGCCTCCACACATTAAGCTTCAAATATATCTTATAAATTCACAATGCAAAAAACCCTTAAGCACACAAAACTGAGTTTACAAGGGGGTCACCCAAAAAGTGCATGAAGTGATATTGAGAAACACAAGCTGATGTGGCAGCATCCCGAAAACACACACTGATACAAAGAAGGTTTTAAGAGAGCAGTCATTAACATGTAGTATGAAGAATCTTGGTCATTCACAATTGTAATGATTTGCTTAGGTTGAAAATAACTAAATGTATTAGTATTAATTTATCTGCAGCAAATACCTTTCTCAAATCAGGTTGTGCCACATAGTGTTTGCAAGTTAAGTTAAAAATGTAGTCATGTCCTTTATTGAAGGAAGAGTTATATGCTGAATTATTTACTTTGCTGCAGGATTAGTTGCATATTGCATTATTTTTGAGCAATACATAGTTATATTAACTTAGAAATTACTCTTTTGTATAAAATGAGTTAACTGTATTAACAAACCCACAGATAAACTTTTCTAGACTTTGCAGTTCCCCAATCAATACAGGATGTTTTATAATGTATTTTAACCAATAACTTGGACATGTCAGGAAACTGTTTATCTTGACATCCAGAAGAAGATATTATAGCAAAGTTGTGTATTCAGCTTGTTTAGTTGGCCCACACAATCTCAAGTGTATACTTTTAGAAGCACTGCAGTTTTTTAGTGAGTATAAACAGCTAACTTAATCCAGAAAATAGACAGTTTTTAATAAAGCGCAAAGAAGAAAGATGTTGCTTTTACCATGACTCTGACTAAAACCAGAAACATACCAAATTTGCCTGACAAGTCAGAAAAGAAAATACTCATAAAACTAGATCAACTCACGCAACACGGCACAGAGTCCAACCCTCCACTAAGTGGAGGTTTGCCTTATCCTGGAATGGTGGATGAAATTGTTTTAAAATTTCTTGGATCTGGATCACCTCCAAAATGCAGGGATGTTCACGAAAATGTATTCAGAACTTTTTGAGTTATATTGCACAGAGACATACAAACAGAGAAACCAACACCAGTGCACATACTGTAACCTCCTTGGCAGAGATAATTAGGCAGCAATGGTGTATTTCAAGACGTCTTAAATGTGCTGCATGAAGTTATACATGTGCATAACATGCAGAGATGGTGTGGCTACTATACAGAAGGCATGCAAAGGTCAGGATTTGAGATGATATTTGCAGCTAACATGTGTTGTTTAAGCTTCTGCAACAGCTCATTGTTTGAATGAGAATGACTGTGTTTCTAGTTAAGAAGTAGACATTTTAATTAATGAGGATAACATTAAATTGGAGTACCTGAGCATTACTGAGATTATTACTGTTACAAAGGTTACACTAGTGACACTAAAATTGCAGTCCCCCAAAACACTCATCGCTGGAATTAGTGATCACATTGCTGTAACTGTGCCTCAGTCAAGCATTAGTGCCACCCGTTGTGTGACTGCTCTTCTGTCCAGGATTAAACAGACTTTCAACTGCAGGTATTGCTAAACTCACTGGTGGGAGTGAAAAAGCCCTTACACACTATCTTGGAGCAAGTGAAACTCTCCACTGACACCGTGACAAATGAAATTGTTTTTGGTGGGTTAGCAGCTCCTTAAGCTGGGGTGAGGAAGCTTTCACTGCAGCTTTTAGAGACTTGTAGCCTCCAAGCTAAAAAAGCAAAAACACACTTTCACCTTCTCTTTGTTGCCAGGGGACAGGATGGATTCCGAATTCTAATAAAATGCTAATACTAGGTGGATAAAAGCCATGTTTTTCAGAAAGAACACAAGATGAAGTTTTAGACAGTGACAGAGAAACACATTAAAAAAAGAGGGATCACAAGCAGTGCAAAAAGCTGTGATTTTGTAAGCTGGATTGGAGATAATGACAATTTTTGTTATCATGTGGAGCAACATGGGAAATTTCCATAAAGTGTTTTAGCCAGGACACACTGACCAATCATCTGCAAGCTGTGTGTTACTGTACATATTAGAAAACACCGAAGTGCAAGTAAATATGGTGGATGAATAAATTCATTTGCTCTTTGGGCTGGTGCAAAGCATCCCAGTGCTTTTATTTAAATCTAACATGGTTATTGTCACTGTTTCCTTTGGATGTTTTCCCTTTCCTCTGTCCTCAAGTGTATCCTGATATCTCTCACCCCTGCCCTCGTTCCTCCATCCTTCTTAGCACGCTGGAGATATTAATAATTAAATACTGGGAAAATAACTTTTTGAGCACATCAAATAAAAAAAAAAAAACAAAGGTCAGACACTTTCACTCACAAAGAGAAAAGCCAGTCACCTTGTCAAATGTGTACTTCACATTACTTCCTTTTTCTTCCCCTTTGGAAAAAAATGTGACAAAAAATGATGTTCTTAATTCTGCTATTTCACATAACAAATCTTACAAATCCCTTTCATGCGCTCTGCTCTTGTTTCTGACTGTGATTTCATTTGCTTCACACTACTGGTTTTAGTGTTTGCATATGCAATGGACCTGTGTCCCCATGAGGATCATTAAAGTTTGAGCTATCCTAATCTAATCTAGCCTAATCCAACTGTGATGACGCCACGTCTTTTCTGACACAGGCCTCGAGCCACATTTTTGGGCTGTGTCATACTAAATACCTGTTGAGAATAGTGAACCTCGTGCTAGGAAAAGTCTTACAACGGTCTTAACTGGTAACAAGTGTAAAAGTGTGGAGAAAAAGTGTGTGAACAACTACACCCCACCTCATCACCCATTACTGCCCTTTGTTTCTGCTGCGGTTTCATACTTATCCACTTCTTCCTCTCCCTATACAAAAGAGCAATGTTTATTACCCAGACTGCTTTAATAGAGCTCTGCTGTGTAAAATCATTAGTGGAGGGCCTTTCATCGTGTAATTATTATTGATCTGACAACAAGCTGTTTCAGCCATCAGAATACGCTGATAGCAGCAGCAGCAGCAGGAACAACTCAACAAGTTATTAGCACTGTTTTAAAAAGAGACGCAGCAGTGACTGATTAAAAAAAGAGCTGTGAGCACGGGCTGGCCATTCAGACATATTTGGAGATAAAAGAGAGTTGGAAAAGATAAAGGGAAGAGTATTAACTGTAATGACTGTGAGGATATAAACAAATTCTCCGCCCGTTATGACTGTGACAGAAAATCTGGAAAAACCTATGCCATGCAGTAAAACCGCCTGATGACATAATTTTGCAATAGTAGTTGTACTTTTTTTAGATGTGAGCTATAACCATAACATTTAGTGTAATGTCCCGTGTACTTTTTTAAGACTTTGCATCAATGAGATGTGTGCATGAACCACATCTCAGACTTCCTGTTCCTGGATCACACATGCAGCAGGACATATGCAACATGAACCCTTTTATCTTCACCACTCGATTCCAGGCGGGGACACAAGACCCTCTCACCATGGAGGGTTGCGTCAGGAAGGGCATCTGGCATAAAAACCTCTGCGAAATTACCAATGTGGACTAATCTGCTGTGGTGACCCCATGGTGGAGAATACAAGGGAGCAGCTGAAAGGTACACACACACTCTGAAGAACTGAAATGACATCAAAGAGCTTTGTGCTCTTGAATGGACCAAAACTATGGACTATTTATCTGAATTTGAAGGAACAATATGAATCAATCAGTATTATCTACTACTGATCTAACCTACAAAACTGATCTTTTTTTAAAGTAAAAATACCAAAACAGGGGTTTTCTTCCTTAGATGTGACCCATTATTTCTGTTTGTATCTATTTTGAAGTCTCTACAGCAACAATTTCAATAACAGATTATATCCCTCTGACAATCAACAGACCTATATTCTAGCATTTAAAAAGACTTCTGTACTTACTCACATCCACTGGTGTACAATTTCCATTTACTACAGATAACACGTCATAAGGAATTTAATGTCTACCACTATGAATAACCAACAAAACCAACCAAAAGTAGGGACTGTGTATCTGAATTACCATGAAAAATAAGATTAGTTTCCACTGAAAACAAGGGAAAGGTTAATAACATTTATTGCCGATGTAACCTTCTACGGTCCAATTAAATTATGCCCTTTTATATTAGAAATAATAAATACAAAGGACAAATAAAATTGTATTTTCTGCATGGAATTAAACAAAAAAGATCTTGTTTACTTTGTGTAACTCCATTACCTTAATCACACTAAGATCTAATGTGCACCTTTTTCCCTGAAGTAAAAGGGGAACTTTACGTGTTTCTTCTAGACTGAAATGTACCTAAGAAAGACTTTAAAAGTATTTTTAAAGTCTGTTTTATATCTAAATTACAGGATGGGGTAAGTATATATTATATTTTCAAACTGCTGAACTTTATTGATTTTTGGAAATATCTGCACTTTTTGATTGGGATGTTTGTTTTGTGAAAATACAGTTCTAAGAAATTTAGCAATTTCAGCAGCAAGTTCATAATCTCACATTAGAGAATCTGAATCACTTTGGACATTACATAACTCATCTTTGTGCTGTATCAAATTGAATATAGGTTGAGCAATGAGTTGCAACTCATATTTTATTTATTTATTATTCGTGTATTACTTATCATCCCAACTTTTTTGGCCTGAAGATTGTACTCAGTGTATTGTGTGTCTGACCAAATTACTGCTTGTATGATCACTATTAATGAATATTTCACATATAATTAAAATTACTTTATTTACTGAAAGATACAGTATGTGTCACACAGACAAAGAATTGCAAAGGGTAAAACCTACCAAAATTTGAAAGTTTATTTGATTTTTTTTTTTTAGTTTTTGTTTATTTGTTTGTTTGTTTTTGTCTGCTAGGATCTAAAGTGAGATTATTAAAGTTTTTTTTGTCTCTACTGTTGTACTTTTGGGCTCAAGGGAAACTTTTTGGCTTCTTTTTTTCTAATACTGAAAGTTTTCACCTTACTGTACCTCATTATAAGTGCCTAACAGATGACTTCTGTTATGATACAACACTAAAGATATAATTCAGATGAAAATGTTACCACTGTGTGTTGTATTGTGTTTTGTGTGTGTGTGTGTGTGTGTGTGTGTGTGTGTGTGTATGTATTTGCATTGCCAAGGTGTTCAATATAAATTCATAATTATTAATGTTTACAATATTTCATGGGTTCAGCTGTTTAAATGTTTTATTGATGTGTATAATGTGTAAAGTGTAATGCATACACTCCTGCCCTCAAGAAGAAAGGCAGCAAATGTCAGGAGGATTTTTCCAAGAAAGAAAGAAAGAAAGAAAGAAAGACCATAGTTGCACACAACACTTGTTCTGGTTTACATCCAGACAATCCATTTTCCTTTGGTTTTACTGCCTCTTTCATTGTCTCTTGCTCTCTCTCCTCCATCTGTGTCTTATTTGTAAAACTGCCAAGCAGTGTTCAGAGACGCCCCTTTAGCCTGTACAGTTAAATTTCCAAATGCCTTGAAAATTTGCTTCTTGATGAACAGCTTTTTATTGTGGCTTTTTGTCTATTTGTTTTGCTTTCCCATTAACCAACAATGCACACCACGTCTCTACAGAGTGTGACCGTGGATTTGCTTTTTGTAGTTTTTATGTAGCCCAAATTCCCCATGAAGAATGTAACTGCCAACTAACTGCCCCAGAGTGCAGATTATCCAACATTATAATGGGTTTGATAACTGTAAATACTATATCTCTTCCACTGTGTGTGTGTGTGTGTGTGTGCGTGCGTGCGTGTTTCTGTGCATGTGTGTGTATGTGTGAGAGTGCCTATATCAGTCACAATAATAATAATTCTCAGGCCTGCTACGATAACCCTAATCTGACACAGGAAGTAATTCCTTGTCTTCCTCCAACAACAGTGGGATTTGCCGTTGTGGCTGCAGGCTGATAGTGTCATGGGAGAAGAATAAGGGGCTTCAGCCCCCACCGTGCAGGGATTACATTAAGACAATGTGCCTCTGTGTATTGGCTTTCTTTTTATCTAAACTGTCACATTAAATTAAACTACACAGATATGTATTGTAATTGTTTAATGGATTTGTAATTACACAATTACAAGGTGTAAATTGTGGATATCCTCAATGCACAATGAAAGAGCAAGACTTGACGGTGAAGAGACTGTTTACTGAAGGTTTTATCCTTTAGTAGCTCTTATAGCTTTGTGCAATGATCCCATTCACTAGAAAATCTACCACTGTGCTAACATTCTAAATAGAATTTACATATATATGATGTGCATATATCCATACAGGCATGTGTGTTTGGATTTACATTTTTCTTTTCTGCATATTGTGCATAGATGTTACTCGCAGGGCTACGACTTTACATTTCTCAGTTGTACAATTGCAGCAAACACACAGCTTGTTCTCTACAGTAGATATTCTGATCATACAAGATTATAACAACATTTCTGTGCTTCACAATAAACTTGATCCTGTGGATATGATCCATAAAAATTCAATAATATTGTAATTTCAGTTCCACAGTTTACACTTGTAAGCCAGCTGAGTTGATTTTGAGCACATGTAGTATTTAACAGCGTCTTAAGTCCTGAATTTGATTGGTGGCAGAAAATGTCAAAAAGCAGAGTTAAACTGTCCAATCATAGGCATTTTTTTTTCTTTTTAAGTCTGGCAATGCCAGATGTTCTTCTACGATGACTGGTAAACATTCCATCTGTATTGTATCCGGGAAGTGTATTTTTTTCTTCTCATATTACAATAATGCTTGTGATCTTGAGGTTAAGGTTGCTTACTCATTCAAATGTTCTTGACATTCTTTAAACACAGAGAGCCTCTGTGTCAGTTCTGTAGTTCAGAGATTATTCATTCAGTTTTAATCTTATTACTGAAATCAGTGATAGCCACAGAATATTAAAATTACCTGTTAGCTGTTTTGGTAGCTGAGCCATTCTAATCAGTCATTACACTGCAGCAATGGGGAGGGACATCTACAGTCACAAATGTCTCTCGAGGGCAACAAAAAAAAGAATATTCTGCTCAAATAGAAAGTGACTTATGCATGGAACTAAGTACTTATAGTATATGATATGAATTATTTATTTATTTGTTTGTTTGTTTGGTGCCTTAGAAAAAGATCTAGAGCAGGTACATTCAGGGCTGGCGGGATAGAGAACAGATGAGGAAATTCTGTCTTTTTTTCATGTGTCCCTCTCTCTGTAGTAATCCAAAGGGAGGGAATGTGTGCATGCTGGACAGAAGCAGGAGTGCAACATGGGAACAGTATGTTGAGGTAAATTTAATACCATCTGTGAATTACATAACTGTGGAAGCAGCTTGGAAATGTCACTCTCATTACACTGTAAACCTGAAATAAGCTAAGGCTCTGGTAACACTGCATATGCGATTACCGTAGGTCTGATGTATAACTAAATGTCAAAATCCTGTTTTTGTCGCCCCACATTTTTAAAGCTTCTATTCAAACTTGCACTGACTGAAAAATCTTTAAACAATGCATATGTTACTGTCTGGCTGTGTTACTTCAGGTAAGTGATGCGCTGGTATTTGGTAATTCCTAAATGTTTTAGTATATAAAAAAATCATAAAAATCATTGGTCACCCATGTGTGTTTGCATTTCTTTTTCAAGTACGATTATATTATGATATCCTAAATTAGTTTTGCGAGTCCATTAGTAACTTTATACATTGTTTCAAGCGAAAAATGCATTTGCAGTTTGCACAAGTGATTTTTTGTTTTAGCTCGGGGGGGGTTGGAAGGACAAAAAAGTAGGACAGTTTCCTCAAGAGAAAGGTGCATTCTTCTGGCTGGCATGGGATCTTTATACTGGCAGTCGAATAAGGATACAGTTTATTCTATCACCACATCACACATTCTGCTTTCCCTTTTTCCTCTTTTTCGTGTTTTGCCATTCCGCTGTCAGGACTACACAGGCACGAACTCATTTACAATACATTTACACTGGCACATACAAGTGCAAGCACATGCCGGGCCTACAGGCATATAGAGGAAATCCGCATACACACACAGGAGTATAAGCACACACTCCAATGCTTCAGGGGGTCTGTGTTGGTCAAGGAAGACAGGCATGACTTTGCCAAAGGGAGTGAGGACAGTAGAGCAGAGGTGGGGGGGGTTAAAGGGGTGGGAGTTACAAAGATTAATGATCTGAAACTCTCTGTTTTTCCTCTATGTGTGTGTGTGTGTGTGTGTGTGTGTGTGTGTGTGTGTGTGTGTGTGTGGCCCCTACGGTGGAGACATTATGCAGAGGAAAGCTCTACCTCTGAAGGATGGGCTCGTTTAACGGTGAGAGGCTATTTCCACTGTGACTCTCACTGGGATGGAGGTTTGCTTGGATCTCTCTCTCACTCACACAGCACACACACACACACACACACACACACACAAATATACTCTGACACGGTAAGCAGTGCTGCCGGTGCAATGTGGGGTATCACGAAAAGTCAGCTTTTACCAGAACCCCCAGCTGAGTGACATATTAACCTGGTATCTTTACACACACACACACACACCTAAACACACACACACACACACACACACACACCCTCAGTTTAGGCAGTCTTTACCCTCCACATGTACCAGCATCATAAGATTACTCAGGAGGTTGGCTCATGTTTCAACTCATGCCACACACGCACACACACACACAGACACACACATACAAATAAATAAATATTTCCAGGGTGTTGCATAATCAACACAGAAGAGGCACAAATTACTTTAATTAAAGACTGATTGGCATTTAATGTGTTTTCCCGTGTCAGGTTACTATGTATCTGTAGTTAGTTTGACATTCTAACATTCTACGTTTTTTTGTACCATCTTGTGTTTCCCTTCTTTATATTAAGGCAAAAGTCTGTAGAGAGAAAGACATTTAAAAAAAAAAAAAATCTTTCAGCACTTCACTGTTGCTAGAACGTGGGTGGGCATAGCCTCAAGAAGCCGCATTATGCTGTTAAGGTCACCGATTGAACTCCTTAGAACAGCTGGGAAACTTAGCAGGTTGGGGTGGCGGGACATACACCAGTGAATCAGGCGCCTTTTAGCAAGGAGCTTACTGTGAACTCATGGTGCTGGTTTCTCAGGGTGGCTCCCATGTGAGGACTGATACAGTTGCATGAGTGGGAAGCAATTCAGAAAGAAGATACAGTACACCACGGCATTCCTAACGGCTGGCTAGTAACAGAAAATATTTTGTGGAACTGGACTGTGTTAGAAAATTGATGTTCATCAGGAGCACTTTTAAACACACACACACACACACACACACACACAAACACAAACAGATATTCTCTCTCTCTCTCTTTGTTGTTGATATCTTGTGAAACTACAGCAAAGTCCCTCCATAAAAGAATGTTGGGCAGACACACATCCAAAATAGGAAGCAAATAGGATATCTGTCATCTCTACTTTTGAGGCTTGATTGGAATATGCAAACTTAATTGCACCATTGATATCCTAATGATAGCAGATACACACAGCTTCCAGGTGTGACAGTGTCCAGTGTTAGTACAGATGTGTGTTCGCTGACAGAAAAAAATGATTTGCCTAATAATACTTTAGCCTTATTTCACTGCAGACATATCATCCCACACGTGAAATTGGTCAAAAATAAATGTGCTCCACCTATATTATTGCACTCATATCCCCTTAGCATCCACACTTTAGCCCACACTGATGTCATTATTAATTATTCTTTTAGTATGTAATTATTTATTTAAATAATTGACAAATAAAAGGAACTACTTGCCTTGACTAACTTAATTATATTGATATATCTCTAAATCCAGTAAACATGCTCTACACATGAGAATACATAGAAAACATCACAGACACGACCTTCACATCATTTTCAGACCTAATCAAAGGATTATAAGGTGATAGTTACTTCCTTCAGTAACAAAGGCCAGCAAAAACTGTTGCCTCAGAAACCAAAACACTAAAGTATTCATTAGTGAACTGACACCAAGGGTAGCAATGGTCCTCCTCAATTACTACAAAGTAGTATTTAGCAATGATTTCAACAATCGCAATCTAAATTCTGTACACAAATGATGATGACTGGTAATAAGGACATTTGGAAAATGTTCCACAACCACTGGATACTCCTGGTGTGCTCCTGGCTGACTCTGGCTAAAATCAGATTAGACGCGTCCATTTTCTGAGTGAATGACATCACATCTGTTTGCCGGAGTAGAGCAATGGTTAAGCAATTATCCACGAGAACACTGGCTATCTCTGATGCCCATTTCCTATTTCATGTGATCCCCACCTTTCCAGTTGGTATGTCGATACCTTGCATTGGAAATAGGGGTGCTGAAGGGTGCTGCAGCACCCCATGGTGGATGGTAGAAGCTATGCATGACCACAAATGAATGAATGAATGAATGAATGAAACAGTAAATAAAATAAAATATTTGGAACTGGTGAACCTTGATGTGTCTGAATCAACTCATTATCTGGGCCAGGAAAAATTACAGTCACACATGTAAAAACAAGTAGAAAGATGAAAAAAGGCAAATACAGTTCATGGAGGGGAGTGGCGATAGGTAGAGACAGAGTGTTCCAGAGAATGAAATCCATCTCCATAAAAAGCCAATCCTCTTACTCCGCAATATGCTCCAAATGGACAGATTGACATAAGGGGTCACAACCCTGACCGTAACCCTGGCAACCATTTTTGCTCCCATCCCAACCCTCTCACTCATCTTCTCATTTCCTCCTCACATTTCATATCTTATCCTTTTACTATTCTTACCCCTTGCTGTCTTTTCCTCCACTATTATTCACTTATATGAACCTGCACACTGCACTTTCCTCATGTGTGCTGACTATACAGTAGATATTAAAAGTTATATAGGCCACGACCTCTGGCCCTTGTAAAAGGATAGGGGATAGCCTCATGCAAGAATAATAGTAAATAAGCAGACAGGAATTATAAATGCACAAGAATCGGTCCCTGGATGCATGTTTTATTTTTGTATTCTTATGTTAAATATGTTTTTTTAAGCCTCGCTCTCAGAGCATTCCAAGTCACTCTCATGAAACACTCTAAAATGGATAAATCTGCCTCAAATCACTTGTTTTATTCAAAAGAGAGCTATTTGTTCCCAAGGAGGTGCTTGTTCATGAGATTTCATCATTAGCATAATCAAAACCCCTATAACACCCATAGATGGCCAGAACTGTTCTTCTTCATTTAAGTGTCAATTCAGGACACAGGGCTTCAAGTTCTGCTTTTACAGATCAAAAGACAAGAACTCTGTGAATTTTCAGTACTCAGAAAGACCTGAACCAAGACGAAAATATTTCAGCTTCCAACACAGAGTTATCAGGGCAGAGCTGGGATGGCTTCAAAGGGTGAATGGTTTGACATGCTAGACACTAAAAACATATTTGTAAAGCAAAATGTTTAAGGAGAGGCAGTAGGTGATCTTACAGTGTTAAGAGGTACCCGAGGATGATAAACTACAGCATCCTGTATAAAGAACCTGAAGCTTTTATTTTAAACAACTGCTGCGTTGCAAGAGATAAGCTTAAAAAGGATATGCTATTAAAAGCCAAGAAATTACTCGGTAAATTGGACAGCCATTCTGATGATAATTTAGTAAAAAATATTTATTTTTCATTGCTACAAATTTAGATTTTGTTTTGGTAAATGTTTGTGCTATAATTTAAATTGTAATTAAATAAGAAACCACGAAAATTCAAAAGCTAAATAAGCTTTTCTGCCTTTTGTAAAGAAAGGTAAATATACAGTATCTGTACATGACTTGTACGAAGGTTCTAGACCGCCCATGAATTTTGCACACCTTATATATATATGTGTGTGTGTGTGTGTGTGTGTGTTATATTATATACATACACACACACACACACACACACACACACACACAGCACCGCACAGATCCCATGCAAAGTTCAAATTCCATTTAAGGCCATTGCATCTCTGTATAAATCAATATTCAAGAATGCAAAAACTAAGAGGAGAAATGTTAAAACAAAGAAAACACAACTTGGTTTGTGTCCCCAGCTTTATCTGAAAGGCCTGGAAGAAGCATACACACCACTGCAATCTTCATTGCTAGTGTTAAAGATATGGTACTACATTCAGGCCACAGCGGCAGTAGCCTGGGCAAAGACGCCCAAACCTCACTTTCCCTGGCCACCTCTTGCAGCAGGCCTCCTCCTGATAGAGCATGCCTGAAACCCTTCACCTATATCACCCAGGAGGCATCCTGACTAGATGCCTGGACCACCTCAACTGGATCCTTATGTGGAGATTATTTCATTCATTTAGTTTTTGTAAGCGGCGCTGTTGTTCAGAAGGTTTCTTTGCAGCTCAGTATGAGGAGTGACAAGAAATATTTTCAGCATTTACCTCTCACTAAAATGTGTCTACTGTTGCATAAAGAAAAGGAAGTCATTTATCAAAACTGTCAAACTTCACTCATTGTGGTCAGTTACATATTGTTGCAACAGCTATTAGTGCCAGCACAGCTATGAATCAAGGTATAAAGCACTTTGGCTCCAAATTTGGTGAAGTGGTTGAGAGGGCTGGTGTGGCAACAAGAGAATGGTGAGGTGAGGAGGAAAACTATGTAAAGGAGATCTGGAGTGAAAGAACATAAACCCATGGAGGAAAAGGATAAACGACACAAGCATTTACACAAAGGTACACATTGAAATTTATACAAAGATAAACATGCAGTGACCTCCACCTTAAAGCCAGTTTAAAGTCAGTACTGTGTGTGTGTGTGTGTGTGTGTGTGTGTGTGTTTGTTTGTATTTAGAGTTTGAAACTGCAAGATCTGAAATGTAATCCCTACAAATGCATTTATTCCCACTGTGCAGCAGCACTATGAATCCTAAAAAATACCACAGTAATGTTCTGAAATGCCAAGATGAAAGTAAAGGAGTAATGAAAAGTAAATTATTTAATTCATTCCAGAGTTTGTGTTACTTAAAGGCAACAAGTAAACAACACATGTTTTAAAAGGTTTTTTAATGACTGGCTGGAGTTTAGACAAGGACATGAACAGCTTCACTTGCCTGGGCCTTCTTTAAAGAGACATTGTGTGGAATTTAGAGTGATCCACTTGCAAAAGTAAACAGTACCAGTTATGAAACAGGTAAAGCCACGTGTTGTTATGAATCATTCTGTTTGTGTTAGCTTCGAATGTGCTAGTATCTTTTTGCAGCAACCTGCAACGTACAGGTATACACTAAATAGAGACTCTAGAGAAGGTCTTAATTATTTTTAAGTTAAATGACCACCATCTGCATGGAAATGGCTTTGTAATTGGAGGTATTAATTTTGTCGCAATTTGTTACTTCACTGCTAGATGTCAATACATCTTATCTACAGCTTTTTGAGAAATGTACCCTCTAAATTTGCTTTTCAATTTAAAACAAACAACAAATTTAATTAACTGCTCAGTTTTATGTTATTACAATGATTTATTTTTCCCTTTTTGATCAGCATTTTTTTTACAGTGTCTGATTTTCACTACATTGCTAATCATAACCAAAATATTTCACAATACTGATAATATATTGATATAGAAAATCTGAGAAAACTATCAGTCAAAATAATACTGAACTTTGTTTTATCATATTTTGCTATATAGGCTCTCTCAGGCCCCTCATATGGCTTACATTTCTCACCTAGAAATGCTGCATTTGTACATAACACATCACGAAGCTATAAAAGAGTACCAAGCAGTCCAGTAACAAACACCAGTCAATCAAGGCAGTGGAACAATCAGAAAGCAGAAAAGAGACAGCAGAAGCGGAAGAAGACAATAAAATGATAATTGTCCTCAACACCATCCAGAACTTCAAGCGATGAAGCATGAGCAGGTTAACATCACCTGCGTACTTGACTCATTTTAACTTAATGCTTAACGTGGGAAGTGAATGTCACTCGATATTTAAAAGAAGTTGCTGTGGCAAAAGAAAAGTGAATGCTTTTAGTAGTTTTCACCTTAGCTACTCATTCAGTAAGTTTGTAGATAGATTTGTAGTGGCTGCAATAAAGTAGTAACAGAAAAAGAAGAAAGCAGTGACAAAGTTCAAAGTGAGTCTGCACATTTCTCATGAAATATGATTTTCTTTATTATCATTTTAAAATACGACTGTTATTGTCAGTGTGTGTTTGTTTGCTCTCTTGTATTTTCCCCAAGAGGTCACAACACATGGTCACAATCGCATCGGTAAATTGGCAGATATTTTATGCAAGATGCCCTCCTTGATGCAGCCCTGTAAGGCAAATGTGTCGGTCAGTATACAGGTGTATAATAACATGTCTTAAGAAAAACTTTCTCAAAAAAATGAAGACGATCCCGCAAATTAGAGGGGTGGCCATGACCCATATTATGTATTTGTGTGTGTGCGTGTTTGTGTGTGCACTGTATGTGTGTGTAAAGGAAAAAAATCACAAAACATTTATAAAATTGCATGCTTTTCATTCATTTTTGTGATTCATGCAGAGCCTTTCATCCAGAAAAGAAAAGAAAAAGCATAGATCAACATTTAAATTGGAAGAGAAGATTTGGGAAATCATATCCCCAACTACAACTACTTCAAAGGTAAAAGTCCTCCTCAATTTGATAATTATTTGTTTTTTTTTTCTTCTTTTCTGCGAGCTGCAAAAAAAAAAAGTCAGTCAGGTAGACAGATTATTCTCAGGGTCCACTGTGTCTGTGGCAGGAATACAGATCAATCTATTTATATGTTAACCCTGGAAGACATCGTCTCATAGATATGAATCAAGGAGGCAAAGCTGCCCTGGCACTGAGAATTAGCAACAAGTTACTGGCGAGAAGTTTCTACTATTCCTGGCAGTATGCATTGTACAGGCACTCACGGACACACTAAGAAAACACACACACACACACACACACACGCACTCATACATGGAGGTATAGGTCAGTTGAACCAGACTGGGAAAAAAAGTATATATGTATGCCTACATGTTGTTAGTGGCAATATTATTAATGTTCCTGTTGCTTCAAGGGCTTCATCTTGTAAAGAGAGCTTTTAATATTATTTCATGAAAGCAATGCATATGCAATGATTCTATCCAGGTAGCATAGACCAGCATTTCCCATTTTTAAGTTTTGCTAGAAGATTGTCACATATTCATGGAAGGACAGATAAAATGACAACGTGTCACACAAATGTCCTGAGCTGTAAAGAAATATTCAGCTTTATATCAAGGAGTAAGTAAATTCAGCATACAGCAGTACAGTACAACAAACTGGTGTAAGCAGATAAAAAATGACAACATGGTTTCATCTTTAAGACTACAGCAGCCCACAATAACTCAGTGGAATAGGTTCAAGTGCACATCCATCATTCCTCCATCCAATCAAAGAAGCGCAGATGTCGGGGCTTGCCATCAGCAGAGTTGTGATTGGGTTAAAAGGGGCACACGGAGTCTGTTGGTGCATTATCGGCTTCAATCATTGTAATGCACCATGTTCCTACAATGACCTCTGGGGTGTGTCTGTTGCCTATATATCATCACAATGCGTTTTGCTGGAGCCACTGACCAGCTCACTCACTATCTCGCCTCATATCCTGGCACTGAAGGCGCAGAGAAACAGGCAGTCAACATTTCACAATGTGCATGAAATAGCTCACACAGACTATTTCAGAGCATGAATGCACCCCAAAGTAGTCTATCATAGAGTGTGTGAAAGTGTAAACAGGATTAGAGCAATGGTTGGCTAAGGCAGAGACCTGCGGCGCAGGCGCAATGCTCCATCAGGGTGTACAAGCATTTATAGGGACAGTGAGACAGCGAGAGGCTGAGATGAAAAGGATTTTCTTCTATTTTATTTCAGTCCCTCCTACAGCTTTTTATCTAACCCTTGACTTATATGAATCCTGTTATGGTGTGACATGAACCTGGGGCGGCAGAGAGACATGCAGTAGACAGACAGAGGGAGACACAGAGATATGGGGTAGGGGCAGATAGATACAGGAGAAGCATAATGTAGACACAGCCAGTGGCGGTAAGAGACTGACAGCGTGAGGGGCCAGTGCTTATTGTGGTCTGAGTGGAATGAGGGGTACACTACAAAGCAGGTTCAACATAGCCAGGCTTTCTTTGAGTTAGCTGGCTTGCCAAAACCTTAAATGTCAGTTGGAAATAACGGACATTACCAAGGTTATCAATTTTTGCTGTCAACACAGGCTCTCTGCTTCAGGTTTTGTGCATGCTCACATAAAAGGTACACTGTAAATACAATATCCAGGCAATTATATACCAAAACTCTTTACATAACCTGGTCTGCACTACATTATATGTTTAGCATAAGTTACTCCAGTGATATAGCCAGCTTTAAAGAGCCCCACCTCTGTGGCACTGAAAATGCTGACTCTAAGCTCAACATAATGAATAAATTTTGCTTTGTAGAACACCCCACTGGAAAGTTCTGGACCTCAGGGCTGAAAAAAGGCACCACCTTTTGTGCAGAAAAGCCTTGCTGATTAAGAGAGCTTTTATTTTATACATTAAACTTAGTTGATTTGCAAACACCACCACCACATGCATTACTTTACTTCATTATTACCACACTCGATCACATGATTTTTTTTTTTTTTCTCTCTCTTTCCCTCTCTTTAGTGGACTTGTTGTGGTGTCTGTTTGATGGGATGCATGTGAGCTGAGAGATAATCACCTTTGTGATGTCTGTTATCTCTGACTGAGGTTTAAGGTTTTGTTAAGCCAGCTAATGCAAAGAAAGCCTGGCTATGTTAAACTTGTTGTGTAAGTTCAACATAGCCTCTGGGCTGATACACTGAGTGAGTGATTTTGACTGTATGTGTGTACTGTAGGTTCTTCACAGGGAGCTGATTAGTTCCAGCCACTGGCAGTGCAGTTTAAAGGCTGGTTTTCCAGCAACTTTTGCAGGTTTTCTTCGCTCCAGCTCCAGTCAGGCAACGGGTTTTTGTGTGCAGGATGTTAAACTGAAATCTGTTCATTAATTTAACACCTCCCTGTGTGGTCAATGGAATTTTGGCATAACATTTTATTTCTTTAATTTGAGTCGGATAGGGTTTCATAATTTGTTGCCTGTTTGCTTTTTGAGCATTAGCCCATCCTGAAGGGTTTACTATGAAGCAAGTTCAAGATAGCGAGGCTTTCTTTGCATTAGCTGGTTGACAAAACCTAAAATCCAAGTTCGAGGTAAGGGGCATCACAAAGGTGGTAGGATCTGTGCTCAAATCATATAACAGAGGGCAGTTTACATGTCATTTGACGCTGGGTGCTGGCGATCATACAGTACATCAAAATATAACACGCAACACTGCTGCTGCAAATAAGGCAAGAGCAATGCTGCAGTTGAACCACTGATCTTGGGAAACATAAGTTATTTATGTTACCACTGAATTCATGATTATCAAGAGCACACCAAGGGATAAAATAAACACGTAAATTTGAGTTAATTTATTTATTTTACGGGTCAGTGCATGGTTGGTGCGGCTGTTGATTTCTAACATGACAGCTGCAGCTTCTAGAGCTCTGAAAGTTTAACGTGATAAAATTAAACACTACAGATTACTTGATGCATTCGGTTCTGACCCTCTCCCGTAGCCACATAAAGGTATTGTGGAAATCACTTTAGTTTGCTGGTTAAAAATGTAACTGTAATAATGGTGTATTAGTAATGTAACTGATCAGTTCTCTAATTTAATTTAAGTAGCTGCAGTTCCATCACTGCAGCAGATTAGGACCAAACATATGAACAATGACACATTTTCTGCATCATCTACTGAATATATGTGAATTACCATGACAGTGCCACACACACTGTTCACTGCTATAGCTTCAGAGCTGGGAGTCATTTGATGATATTAGTAAGATATGATTGAAAATGATACATATAAAAAATGTATTGCTACAGCAGGAGCTCCATTAAGCACTCGAAGCATACTGAAATGCACCTCCAGCTGTTCCCTTGTATTCATCTTAAGGAGTCACCACAGTGGATTGATTGTTCATTTGGTGGAGGTTTAACACAACGTGCAGTAAGATGCCCTTCTGAATGCAACCCTCCATGGTGGAAAAGGTGGGACCAAGAACAACAAACTAGGGGGCTGACACTAAATCAGCATATCTGATCATAACTAAAGCGTAGAAAACACTTCCAGGCTCATCTGCAACTGTTTGCTGGAATACAGATGTTTTGATTGAAAAGTAGTGTTGATCAAGAGCAAAAAGATAGCTTTGCATTAACTGTTTTACTGTGTTACAACAGCCAAATCACTCTTGAACCCCCCCAAAAATGTTATCTGAATCCAGTGTTTTTGTTCAAATTTACTTTTAACTTGACCCTATTTTATTTATTTATTAATTTTTTTAATCTTTTTTGATCTTCTTCTGATATCTTATGTGTTACCATGTATTTAAAGGGTGTCAAGCATCTCGTTTTAGGCCACTGAATTAGAATCATCACAATCAGAATCAGAATACTTTATTAATCCCTGGGGGATTAAATTGCTTAAGCTATGAGAGCTTTATTAATGAATTCAAATTAGTTAATTCATTTATTTCTTTTTTTAGCTTTTAACTTCTCTTATGCTCCCTCTAAATAATGAAACCATTCCATTTACCCCTTGAAATAATGCATGCAGTTTAGAGTGTGTGTTGATGTGTGCAGAATAAACTTGTGCACTCGTCTTTTCCTGTAAAGTCATTTTAGCAGTCACTTGAACATCAGGGAAGTGATTGAGAAAATCAGAGGTAGGAAGGAAACGGGTAGGCCAAGTAAAGTAGTATCATCCAGGCCTGTTCCATTTAGAATGATTCATCCAGAGCAAAGGGTTCTACAATTATTGCTTGAGCAATCTCTTAAAGTCAAGAGCACAATTACAGTGGGATCACACATCTCCTCCCATATTGCTTCTCCACCAGCTATAGACTGGTTCAGTGGATAAGTGGATAAGCAAGCTGGCACCAGTGAACTCAATAGCCACGGAGCAAACTCCACTGGAAAGGAAGCATCTACTCAGGGTATTCTAGGACAGGCTAAGACAGAAATGCACTAAGACCACAACAGCCATTAAATTACATATAGCTGTACTGCACTGGATCACAGAGCTCCCCTGAGTCAAGTGCTGCTGGAATAAAAAGGCATTTCATTTTGTTAGAAGTATTTCCAACAGAGAATGTTAGGCACTTTGTGAATGCACTTCACCCATTTCTTTTTCTCCCAGTGTACAACACTGCATAGCAAATACTGCCATGAATAACAAACAATTATGTTTTAGTTAAAAACCTATATGGGGTTTGCACAGGGAGGATAGTACACCTAGTGGAGAGCTTGTCACGCTCTTGACAATGACTCGTCCTCTATTGGTCTCCACCAGCACCCAGTTTACACCTGTGGCTCCTACAGCTTGTTGACATGACAGCTACTAAACCCTGGGCAATGGCTTTGGCAGGCTGGCTAAAGCAAGTGAAGGTTTCAAACTCTCAGTGAGTTGGGATGTGCTTGTCCTAGCATTTGAAGACTGCTGTGGCTAACAGGGTGGAAAAAATCAACATGAAGACTCAACAACCAGGAAAGCAGACAGCAATGAACTGTGGAGTGCATTTGGCAGGCTGGAACACAAAAGAACCTGGTCACCCACTGCAGCTAACAAAGTCCCCATTTGTGATATCTTGAGTGCCTCTGGACTCTGACTTCTGCCACTGAGAGGGCTGTCTCAGTGTAAACGATTTTCCACCATAAACTCTTTCATAAAAAGGTTTATTTGTACAGCCAGCCACAGTGGTGTCCAAGGACTACCACCAATTAAAAATGTATGAAAAGTTATTCACTTTGGTCTTTTATGCACAAATGTCCTTTATTAAATGGAAGATAAACTGAACTACAGAGCAACTGACATTAAATCCAGATTTCTGAGTTTGCATGTTATCTATACTAAATTAAATGAGTGAATGAATGATTGAATGAATGAATGAACGAATGAATGAATGAATGAATGAATGAATGAATGAATGAATGCTTAATTTTGAACATAACATAAAGTAACATGTCATTTTTATTCTGAACGTAATTAGCTTCTCTTTATTCTTTTTTTAAGCAAAAAGTAATTATAATTCTGGGTTCATTATATCCTTAAAAAATATCCCAAATTCCCTTGTGATTGATGGCGCAGTGTTTCAGCTATGTTTACCTTTACCTACCAGTCAATCACATCCTCTAGTCACTCTCCACTGCTTGCATCTGTTGAAGCTTCAACAAGGTAAGAAAGCAGATTGTACAACTCTGAACCACCATCTGGTCCATTTGTGACCTCGCCAACTTGAGCTAATTTTGCTTTGTGCAAATAAAACATGAACCATTACTCGCCAGAAAATTTGCTGTACAGAAAACTTAGATCCTCCTGCAGCTTTGCAAACCCTACCTTTGCATTTTAAGGATCTGAGCTTAAAATGCCAATTTAGAGTTTGCAAAGGGGCTCTTTTATGAAGGGTGCAAGTTCATACTATAACAGTGGTTTAAGCAACTTGTTTTAATGACAATTTTAATGACATCTTTAATCAGCAGGTATTTAGAAACCAAATGAATTACAAAGTAGGGACAGAGGCACTCAAAAATATGGTTATATGGATATGAACCTAATTTAAAATTACACCACAAAGGTTTAATCTTATGTCTTATTAAAATTACAGATTCAAAAAGCTGAAAATATATATCTGCTTTTAGGTTTTATTTACATGAAATCTTTTCTCAAATGTACTGGTGATCACAGCTTGTTACTAGGGACCTCAGTTTGTTTCCTTATATGTGGTTTTGTGTACATCCTTGGTTAAAATGTAATCAGAAGGGCTTTTGTGTTCTGCACCCTGTTTCATTTTTACACTCCTAACCCACAGATTGTACTTTGATTGTAAACACAAGGTTTAATGGTGCTATTTTCTTTTTACTTTTGTTTGGTTGGAAAGCATTATAGGGACCACAGGCTTAATGTTATTCTTTCAAATTAGATAAAAGTCCAGGGAATTTAATGTTGCTTTGGTGAAAAAGGCCTCCATTTATTTTTCTCATTTCTTTGAATTAAAGAAAATCTCCTTCAATTCAGTTTGATTTTATTTATGTGGGAAGGAAGAACTCCCTTTTAACAGGAAGCGACCGGGCTCAGGGAGGGGCAACCATCTTCCTCGACCGGTTAGGGGGTGAGGGGGAGAGGAGAGAGAAAGGAGAACAAAGAGAGATACTCACTCACTCACTCACTCAATCACTCAATCTATCTATCTATCTATCTATCATTGGTTTCATTAAAACTTCAAGATGTTTAAGCCACTGAAAATCTATCAAAATGCTGTGATAATGACTTGAACAGCACTTCCAGTAGTTTCAACCATCACTTTTATTAATGTCATTCAAATGTGTTTTGTTTTAAGCATACAAAAATAAAGTGGCTTTAAAAATAATTAATAATTTCACAGCTTTGATCAAAGTCCTTTAACATTGAATATTTTCAAGATTGCACATCCTTTAGAATTAAACAGTTTAACCCTTAAAAGATCCTGGGGACATTTTGTGCCATTCTATCTTTTATTTATTTATTTTTAATCATTATTATTTTTTTGAATTGCTGTCTCACTTTCTTGAATTAGCCTAAAGTGGCTAAACTACACAAAAACTGAAACATTTGTTCCCAATGACAAAAAATGTTCCATTGAAAACCTTTGAAAACACCATTATTTAACCGACATTTGTAGTAACGCAAATTAATGGACTACTAGCTTTAAATTTTTAATTTTTATACCAGATTCATGCATGTAGCACAGTTTTACACTTTTTGCTAATTTCTGCAAGGTTGCCTTGCTACTGGAAAGTGTGTGACTATTAATGTGAGATAATGGTGTGTGTGTGTGTGTGTGTGTGTGTGTGTGTGCATATGTGTGTGTCTGCATGAATTTGCTTCAGCACATGCAGTATTATATACGTGTGCTTGCTCACACATAGGTATACGTATGCTCCATGTTTATGCTTGTGTGTGTTTCTGTTGTCTATACACGTGCACATTAGTGTGTTGCCTATGTGTGTGCATGTGTGCGAGCCATCAATCCTATAAGACAAACTAGATGTAAGCAGAAAGGCCAGTATAATCCAGAGGATGCCCCTGTAAAAAGGATAGACAACTATATAGATTAGCTAGAAGGAGTTATAACTCTTCCTCTAATCAGATAAAAAGAGAGACGGAATGGAGAGGATGGGAGGAAGAAGAACTGAGAGGAAAGAAGGGGACGATGGATGTGATTTTAAAAAGGAAGCAGAGCAAGGAAAGTACAGGGTATAAGAAATAAGGCTGTCTAATGTTCTGTTTTGAAAGAGGAGCAGAGAGAGAATGAAGTGAGAGAGACGAGAGGGTTTCATTAAGTGTTTCCACTCAGTCTGCCCCAGCTTGGCCACTTCACCTGTAAACTAAATTAAACACCTTCTGTGTGTGTGTGTGTGTGTGTGTGTGTGAGAGAGAGAGTGCGTGGTTTCTGGAAGGGGGTCAGGGCTGTATGTGTTTTGTGGTGCTTGGTAGTTGGGGTTGGTTGTGATGGTGGAGTTTCCAAAGAAGGCAAAACAAATGAACCAGCCCCAAAAACAGAAAATAGGAAAACAGCATTACTGCATCTACAGTCACCTCAGCATTTCTCTTTCTAATGTAACACGGTGTGTATTCAAGCTTTAAACACAAAAAAATCCCTTCAGAATTAAGATCATTCCTTCACCTGTCACTCCTCCCTCCCACATTCTACTCCTTCCTCTCTCTCTCTCTCTCTCTCTCTCTCTCTCTCTGTCAGTGGTGATGGATGTTGCCTGTGCTTCAGACTGAAAAGGGAATAGACTGTTCTCTCTGTGCGTTTCACAGCAATCTGGAGCTGTCAATACACACACACACATATACAACTGTGTGAGGCTGTCATGTCTTTATCAAACAACCTGCCTCATGCATCAAAGACGAAGCAAAACACCCAGAGAACACACAAACAGCATCAACAACTAAAAGTTTGTCCAAGCTGTAAAAAAAAATATAAAGTTGTATTTTGTGCATTAAGGTTTGAGTTGTTATTTAGAAACTCTTCTACATTCTAGATTTTCTTCACTGATCACTGTCGCAGTGGACAAGTCAGCACAGTTATCTCTTCCTTTCTGAACAAATGAGCTCAGCTCAGTTTGGCAGCCAACTCTGACCTCTGATTTTCCAGTGGAGAAAACAAACTATTGTGTACCAGCTTACAACGATTCTCTCCAAAACAGTCACAAACCATTGCTGCTGAGCTGCAACACAGTACTTGACCTTCTAATTTTCTTTTCAGTTTCACAATATGACAAGGCTCATCATTGTGTTCGTGTGTGTGTGTGTGTGTGTGTGTGTGTGTGTGTGTGTGTGTGTGTGTGGGGGGGGGGGGGGGGGGGGGGGGGGGGTGCGGGGACACT
>VUQH01089026.1:0-16999 GCA_015106775.1 Etroplus canarensis | reverse complement strand
AATTTATTTTTTATTTTTTTTTTTTTTTTTCACAAACTTTTTTTTTTTTTTTTTTAAATTTACCAGCAGCACACCCCTCTTCATCTGATCCATCACTGCAGTCCTTCTCTCCGTCACACACGTGGCTGTACATAACGCACTCCTGGCCATCTTTACACTGTTTGAAACCGTTGCGGCACGTCGAAGAGGATGATCTGGTACCAAACCCACTGATGGAGGCTTCACAGTGGATATTATGCATTAAAGGGCAGCCAGTTTGGGTTTTCAGAGTTGGGAAAACAACAAACAACTCTCAGATTTTCTTTGATTAACAAATCCTTATAGAGAATTTATGTGAATTTGCTTAAGAAAAAAAATTAAGTGGTTAGGTTGGACTTGGGGATGCACAGTTAAATAGGTGGTCACTTGGTTTTTGCCAGTATGTCACTAAATAAGTTTTCAATGTTTAAGTTGGTAGAATGCTAATAGTAGGAGTTGCCAGGAATCCTCAATAAGGCCATTCAAGATGCAGCTTTTGGTCTAGCTCATTGCATCAGAACAACAAAAGTGAAAGTGGGGAATAAAATCATTGCTTTAATTGTATCTGTTTGTACATGTTGGTGTCCTGTGCATATCCCCCTTAGCTTACTGGAGGCAGTAGGAGTTGCTGATTGGCACTGCTTCTCATCTGAGCCATCAAGACACTGGGCACGACCATCACACACTTGCATTCCAGGGATACACTTGCTCTGGTCGCTGCACAAGAACTCATCTGTGGTGCAAGAAGAAAAGGTGCAGGTTTGAGGAGCACGGAGGAGTTAATAAACCACTGGAGGCATTACTTAAATGCTTTCATGTAAGCCATTTCTACAATATAGCAATAAAGCAGTTACCACACTATAAATGAAAATCTTCATTTTTTCCTTTACAAATTTCTCCCAGTGAGTTCATGATTTGATTATTCTGCTTGACTGTCAATAGCTACCTTTCTTTCACAGCAATTTAAACACTTACTTAGGTTTTCACACTGGACCACACAGCCATTTTCATCAAATCCATCAGGGCAGTCTCTCTGTCCATCACACAGCTGATTTTGAGAAATGCACAGGGATGAACTGGGGCAGAGAACTGAAGGAGCAATGCAAGATGATGGAAAACTGAAGGTAGGAGACACTGGTGCAGTAGTAACTGGGTCTAAAAGAGCATAAACAGGGTCATTTTTCGCAAGCAGTGGCTATTAGACTACTACAAAAGATAACATCCAAGGAAAGGTGACCTTTATGGAAAATAAATTTGATTCATTATGTTATTCCTACTCTACTTACTACATCCCACTTCATCTGAGCCATCCAGGCAGTCCTCCTCTCCATCACACAGGAATTTTTTTGGGATGCAGCGTGTGCCATCAGTACAACGATGCTCACAGCTCTTAGTTGGTTCCCAGCAGTCCAGCTCATCAGAATGGTCACGACACTGCCACTTCCCATCACATACCTGAGCCTCAGGGATGCACATTTTCCCATGGGAGCATTGAAACTCACCTGTGGAAAAGTGTAGTAAACAGATGACAAAATGTCTTAAACAAATGAAGTTAACCTCCCCCCGTGCACAAGTTAGCGTTAAAAAAACATTACAGTGAAAACCTTTTTTGCATGTTTCTGGACATCCCTGTTCATCAGATCCATCCTTGCAGTCTTCCTCTCCATCACATAAGTGGCTGAAGAAAACACACTCTTTGCCATCATCACATGGCTTTTCATTCCTACGGCACTTCAGGACATTTGCTTGGGATACAGGAACAGTTACGGTCGGACAGTTCACCTCATCTGAGCCATCATGGCAATCAGAGTGTCCATCACAGACCAGACTCTTGGAGATGCAGCTTCTGTGGTCCTTGCACAGAAATTCCGCTACAGAGAATAAATTAATCAGAGAATACAAAACCAACAGCACCAGACACTGAACAAAGATCAGATTAACTAACTACTTTCTAACTACTTACTCTCATAAACACACTTTTTGACACAGTTCTCATCAAATCCATCAGGGCAGTCTTTTTTTCCATCACATATCTGTGCTGGTTTTATGCATAAAGCAGAACCTGGACACAGAACTGAAGGTCTGGTGCAAGCTGAGCTGTTGCGGGGTTGAGTAAAGGGTACAGGAGACTCATTTAAGGATGGTTTTTCTGCTTGCATTGCACTCTCTGCAACACCTAGACAAATGACACCAAGAACAAGCAAATTTAAAAATCACATTTTAGAACCTTGATATATCATTGTAAAATAGAACACATTGGAAGGAAAAAACAATACTCACTACATCCTTCTTCATCAGATCCATCTAGACAGTCTCTCTCTCCATTACAGACATGACTGTAGAGGATACACTGATTCCCATCTTGGCAGAGTTTGAAGCCCAAGAGACATTTCTTAGTGTTTTTCTTGGGAGCAGGTTGGGCTACACTAGGACAGTTGACCTCATCTGAACCATCATAGCAATGAGCGTGACCGTCACAAACAAGGCTCTTTGGTATGCAGCTCCGACGATCTTTGCAGGGGAAATCGCCTGGGATAAATTTGTTTAACATGACAGAGTTAGGGATAAAGATCTACTTTGAATACTTAAACTTTTAAAGTGATAAAATACAAAACATTTTTACTTCAAAGAACATGACTGCTTTGCTGCATACTTTTTGAGGGGCAGCTTTTCACACAGTCCTTTTCATCAAACCCATCAGGGCAGTCATCATGACCATTGCAAAACTGATTTGGAGAAATGCAGAGGTAAAAAGAAGAAGGACAGAGGACAGAGGGGCTGATGCAGACTGGCAGAGTCTGAGGAGGAGGACTGGTAGAATGTGGAGTTTCACTTGCTTTTGTAGTCCTGTTCTGTTGTTGGGCATCTTAAAATATAAAGAAGGAATCACGCTGAAGTTAAACCAAATAGTCAATAGTATTTGTCAAATATTAAAATACATTACAAATCATAAACTAGACAAGATTTGAAATGCCCAAAGTTTTCTTACAGGCAAAAAGATTTTTTTCTGTAATCCTCAGACTAACTGATTTTGTTTCTATTAAAAATGATTGTTTTAGGAAACTCACCACAGCCCAGTTCATCTGATCCATCCTCACAGTCCACCTCTCCATCGCACAAATGACTGTATAAAACACAGTCTTTGCCATCTTTGCACGGCTTTGATCCCCTGCGACATAACAGGATGTTTGCCCGACTTGTAGGAGATGCTACAGTTGGACAGTCAAACTCATCGGAGCCATCACGACAATCAGGCTGACCATCACATACAAGATTTCTGGAGATACAACTGCTATGGTCCTGGCACTTAAAATCCTCTGAGATTCAAAGGCCAGGAAAGAAAAATGTATCGCCAGGTATGAATACGTTTACTGTTCAGTGTTTTAGAGCTGCATTTTGTTTTAGTATGACAAGTCTGTCAGATTGACCAGTTACCTTTAGATAGACAAGTCCCAGCACAAAACTCCTCATCATCTCCGTAAGGGCAGTCCTTTTTCCCATCACATAGCTGATCTTGTGGCAAACAGACTGATGAGTGTCTGCAGAACAAAGATGGTTCCCTGCAGACTAGTGTACACAAGAAAGCAATGAAACAATTATGTATACCTGTAAAACACTTTAAAACACTAATTTTTAAGAAATATTACAAAGCAATTCTTGAAGTGAAAGTGTCAGCTTTCATAAAATGACAGCTATGAAGGTTTGGGTGAAGACCTATGAGGTGATCACTGTGTGTCAGTTTCACAAAACCTGACCAATACTCTAGGAGGAATAGTGATTCTTCTAAACTGTGGGCAGATGTTCAGCATGGCTAAAAACTACTTAAATCAACAAAAGCAGCAAGTAAATGTGCTTCCTCTGTAAAAGGTGAACTTACTCTGACCAGGTTGGATGTCCATGAGAGCAACTATTACTCCGAGCACTTGACCCCTCACAGTCACATCTTGAATGGGCCTACCATCACGCTGATCCCACAGAGTCATCACATCATCAGAAATGGACAGTAGAAAGGGCTCAAGGGCAGCTACGACTGAACCTGAAATATTCCATCTTCTTCCAGCTTGGTGGCTTCTCTCACGCAGCAAACTCATTGTTCTCAGGTCTGCAAATGGAAAGAGAATCAAAAGTTCCCAACAGATGTATACCATTTAAAAGCTGGCAGCAAAATGATGACATATTTTTACATGTTTTTAAACTGGAGTGGAAATATTAGTCATTTCCAGCCCCTCACTTCATTCTCTCTCTGAAACAAGCTTTTTTCTGCTCCTCTCCCCTTAAACCAAGATTCTTCTGATTGGCTCTTCAATCAGAAGAAGCTAGGTTCAAAAGGGTGTGCCAGTGTGAAACATACGAATCACATATTGAACAGCATTTGTAACAGCATTAATATCTGCTGTAACAGATGCAAATACTTTGCTTTATAATTTGAGATTTTGCCTTCAGCTTTTTACACCCTTTGCAAATACTTCACTCATTGCCTCAAGCTCCTACTCCTGAGACATTTGAGCGTGCAAAACAAATTTCAATCACTCTGATCAGATTGAAACTACCCACCTTTTTTTGAAATCCATAGCAGACTATTAGCCCTGAGGTCAAAGGCAATGTCCCTCTTTATTCCTCCTGCTAAGTGCAGCAGCTGTTTAGCGTCACCTCCCAACATGCTCATAGTGAGAATTCGATCTTCCTCCAGCCAGATGATCTCACCCCTCAGCCAATCCAGATACAAGTTTTGAATCTCCTTCGTTGTATAGTACAGCTGCTTTGGGTTATGACTGTCTGCTTTGATCGTTCCGATAGCGTTTTGATTACGAGAGACCCAATAAATGCTTCCACTCCTCTGGTCCACATTTATGAAACAAACTAAGAAGAAAAAAGAAATAAGTTGAATGGAGTGTTCACAGTAGTCCAGAGTACAACTAAATTTATTACCTTCAAAGAATGAAACTGTTAGTATGATTAAATATAGCAAAAACAGATGGTTAATTTAAGATTTTCAGTATAGTTAAAGGCGCAAAGGAAACTTGAACCAAAACTGTTAAAATGGCTTCATTGCACCTCAAAAGCAAAAAGTACCCTGTATGAACAAGCCAAAGAAAATTCAAAGCATTAACCTGGTAAAGGTGTTCGAACCACCTCAGTCTTGAGCTGTGTTAAACTTGTGCGTTGGATGTAGCCGGTTCGGTTGGTCCAGTAGAGCCAGTCTCTGTCCCAGTCCATATCAAAAGACAGGATGCCCTCATTGGTGGTAAACAGCTGGGTTTCAATGGACTCTTCACCTCTGAACTCTAACAAGTTGATGTTGGCATTTGTAGCATATAGAAACCGTGGATCTGTGAATAGCATATTAAAGACCACCTTTATAACACGCTAAATTATAAAAGACATATTAAACTTTGATCCCATAATGATCAGAGACAATCTAGGACAACCAAAAGATATTAATGATGATTTTTGTTTTTAAAGTTTACGAGTAAAGTGAGTAAACTAAAATTGTACAAGCACAACAGAGAAAGCTTTTAATAGAGGTCTTTGGGCTAGAACCAGATAAAATTGATACAAACTTGTCTTTTAAAAAAAAAGTCAAGTTAAAGTTTTAGGAAACTTACTTTCGCACGTCCCATCAAGCAGCAGTACTTTGAAGTTGGGACAAGAGCAGGTGAATCCAACAAGGTTGCTTTTAGTTAGCTGGCAGAGCGGGCATGGTGTTTTTTTACATGCAGAATAACCTGATGGAGACAATACATTTTAAAATGTACGATTAGGTCTCTCAGAAACTACTCTGATAACCAAGCAAGAGACAAGACCAACAATATGCATTTTAGCATTACAAACAGGTTTTGTGTTTAATTTAATGCAATAGGTAAACTGCTGATAAACCTCAAATTTCTTAAATTCAGAAGAAGCAGCACTCCAATAAGCAGTCATAAAAGGTCAGCATAAAATCCATTTACCTTGAGGCTGCTGTAGCCTATGGTAAACAGCCAACAGTGGCAAGTCAGTGTTCCATATAAATTTTCTCTGGCTCGGCTGATTCTGTGCCGCCTGCCACAGCCCTTCGTCATCAAACCAGTAAAACGAATTTTCAAACACGGCGAGGCTCAGAGCTTTTCTCTCATTGAACAGTCCCATGAAGGAGTAACGGCCGGTCCCATCTACCTTTACAGTTTCTATGGACTGAATGGAAAAAAATAGTTACTCAAAATTCATCGTGAACAAATATGGATATTTTAAGTAACTAAGTCTTTTAAAAACAGTAAAGAATCCAACTCATAATTCGATCACCCTCTTGAGTTACACGGAAGCATTTATGATGTACATATGCTAACATAACAATGCAAAACATTTCAAGAAAAGCAAGTCTATGGCACATTTGCTGCAGGAGCTTGAATTTGCATTTATTGATTATAAACACACCCGAGCCTGAGGTTGACCAGGCTTTTGCAAACGGCCCATTTTACTAAATCCGCAACGCTGGATTATTTCCAGCTGATTTAAACTTGTTCAATTCCAATAAACAAAACAAATGTGAACACTTTGGATCTGCAAGGAAAGAGCAAGTGCAAATACATTCTGTGCAACAGGTCCCGTATGTCTGATAAACTCATGGGAGCCATTTGGTGTTTCTGTACAAAACTTACCCTCTTAAAGTCACTGATCCAGTACAGCCTCCTGGCAGCTACATCAGCAGTGAGGCTGTGGGCAGACTGGGCAGTGAGGACTGCCAGAGATGATCTTTCTGAACCATCCATCCAAGACTTTTCTAGAGTCACCCTGTCACCATGACCCGCATTGATCCAGATCATCAAGCTGGGAGGCAGAAAGCAGTGAATATCAAACACTAACCAGTGTATCATCATCTCCACTACATCTGAATTTCATGAGTCCATTACTGTAAATAACTGCATTTCCCATGTTCCATATACTATAAAACATTAACCTTCAAAGCAACACATCTACAAAATGTCTCAGGTTTGATTACTGTAATATAAGTGATATATAAGCGACAGAATGAAGGTCAAACAGACCTCTCAAGAGGTATAATCACCAACTCTGAGGGCCTGATGTTTTTGCTCAATACAGTAGTGTAACTTTTCCCATCAGTAGCCTGCATATAGATCGATTCTGTCTTCTCGTTGGTCCAGAAGAGGTTACCATTTAGCCAGTCACAAGCTAAACCTCTGATTCCAGGCTCTCCTGTTAAAAGAAAGTTATGGAAGTATTTTTCCTTTTCAGCTTCATCCAGAATTGAAAGGCTCCAATTGACTGCACAATGGTTGACAAGTTGAATATAGCTACAACAAGACTATGCAACAAATGCAGAATCAGGGTCTTAAAGTGAATAGTTTAGAATAACTGAGTCAACCAACCAGTATAGGCTATCCAGCTGCGGCGGTCATCACTTTTGTAAATGTTGCCTCGGCTATCAGCCCAGTAGTACCACTCTCGGGCAACATCAAATGCAAAGGCCACCGGGTCAAACACTGAATGCACGAAAGCTTCAAGGGCTTGAGATTCCACATTCAACAATCCTATAGCTGTGTCCTCCACCAGCAGCAATCTGAGAGTGTCATCTGTAAACACAAACGCAGACAGGATATGGTCAGTGATTATTATGCAGTGACTTGTGTGTCTAATCTAATCATTTTGTTACAAAGGCCTTAAATTCTAATGTAAAAATTAACCGATTAGACTCTTTGATCTTAATCTCAGCGTTTCTAGGCGTTGTCCTTTTGCTTATCTACATCAAAGTCACCTATCAGCATATCGTTTAACAAAGTGCACTGAATAACATCTGACAATGGTACTGATCTTTGGGTGAAACCAAATCCAGAGTGGGTGGTGCCAACATCATCCCTGACTCAAGACAAGGCAAATTTGGTAACAAATAAGCTCGAACATTATATTGATAGCATATACCACAAATCAAAATAAACAGGAAAAACACTGCATTATTACCCAAAGCCAGACATGTGGAGGGTTCACCGAATTTGAATCCCTGTTCGCAGCGGCAATAGTAGGAGCCAACAGTGTTAATGCAGTAATGGGCACAGGGCGCAAGAGGTGAAGCACATTCATCCAAATCTGAGAAGAAAGTGGGGTTATTTCAGAAAGTGTGGCTACACATCATTAAAATGATTTCCCAGATTTGGACAATTACAAAGCTGCAGATATCAATTACTCCTGGAGTTTTACAGAATGCAGGATGATGGGTCAAGGGTTGAATTCTTATAAAAGCTTTTAAATGAACACCTTTAGATGGGCAGGGCCACTCCACATGGCAACAGCATGTGTTTGTATTTAGTTTTGACTTTAATCTTGGTACTATTCCAGTTTCTATTTGCAACCCGTGCTATAAAACCCAGTACTGAAAGTAAACAGTCAATATCATGTCCCACACACCTTCACAGTGAGCTCCATTAGGAGACAACTTATACCCAACGGGACAGGAACACAGAGTTCCCCAGGGTTCATCAGTACACGCATAGCTGCATCCACCATTGTTCATAGAGCAGAGACGGCCTGCAGGTGAAAGCATGACAAATTCATGAATGAAAAGCCTGGCATCTCATTATTTTTTGTGATAATCAACTGCATGAAGCTTACCGCAGGTTATGGGTTCATCGCTGCCATCATAACAATGAAACTTGCCATCACACCGCTCTCCAGCAGACACACATGTCCCATCAGGACAACGTACACCATCCTCACTACACAAACCTGGGGGAAAAAAAAAAGTTAAAACAAAACTGAAAGGACAGTCTGTACTTTACTCCACGATCTATCATTTCTTAAAATGCACTGACGATTTAAAGAAGCACAGGATAAAGTTTTTATTTACATTGTTAAATTATGTTAATCTGAATTTATTTTATCACTGAAAGAAAAAAAATATACCTGTATAATTTCGATTTCCTCATTAACAGCAGTAGTGGTAATAGAGTGGAAAAAACGATAAATCTTAAAGCATCTTAAATGCATGAGTGCACTGATTTTTTTTTTTATTTAGATGAACTAACCCTTTTGAATTCATCCTATAGTATCATGTAGTGCAACAGAATGAGATTTAGTTTTTTAGACCATCTTTCTCACCACAGTCATTTTCATCAGAGTTGTCCCCACAGTCATTTACTCCATTGCAGAAGAACTCTTTGGGGATACAGATGCGGTTTTGACATTTCCAGTCAGAGTTCAGACAGCCCTCGATGGGTGGACAGTTCTCCTCATCAGAACCAGTGGGACACTGCTTTTGTCCATCGCAGCGGGCCAACGCATCAACACAACCAACAGAGTCCTTGCAAGGAAACTGACCTGCTGGACAAACAGTAGACCCTTGGGGTGTAGAAGAGGAGAAAAGAAAATAATGTTGAAAAAGAAATGAATCAAAGAGGCAGCCTGCAGTAATATTAAAAGTTGGGTCTTCAGGGGGTGATTGCAGGATCAGACCCTTAGGAGGGCTCAGCCCCAATCAAAATGTTGCATAAGCATTGTCTTGTGATTAAAACATTAATAAAAAATACTTAAAGAATTACTTAAAGTCACATGATGGAATATGCTGCTTGCAAACACATTCAGTGCTTTTTACCTCTTCGATTAGGTACACAAACTTTCTTATAAAAAGCAAACTAATTAGTTGGATGGTCTATTGCAGTGTAAGAATAATTCAGATTTCAATCTAAAACACTTGTTTAAGGATGGACCCTTTAGTTACTGAAACTTGAGGCAAAGACTCTGTAATGCTGGCCAAAAGTTTCCAGAGTAAGTTAAAGATCAATTTGCAGCAAAGCAGATGTGGAGAGAAACATGTATGACACTGTTTTGGTCTCTGAACCACTTGGGGCAGTCCACCAAGTTAAGCAATTAAAGTTGCATCATTTAATACAGACTCTGGCAATTCAGCTTTCCTACCCACAGATCTGTGCAAGAAGCAAACTAGCAAGATATTTGCTTTTACATTAAAGTTTGAGTTTACACAAACCCTGTCTTTATTGTGCAGACTCAGGGAGGCTACCCCTTAAGTGAAGAATAGATTTGTAATCTGTTGCTTCAGTAGAGTTAGCCATCCTGTTTGGTTCATGTTAAGAACGATACGAGTCCCATAAAATTCTATTGTGAAGTCCATGCACCTGGACAGCGCTCAAAACTGACTTGCCACTTTACACTACATTTTGTAATAATGTCAGAAGATAATTTCGGAAAATAAAATGCATGACTACTACTTTTGCTGTTATTTGTAGGGGTGTTAGAAGAGTCTAAACTCTCCAGAAGTGTCATTTCCATTCCAACAACCTGCATTATAACTTTAGGGAAGGAAAACGTGCCACTGGTAATTCCTTTAAAAGTTATGGTCTGTTAAATTTGGTGTCAACTTGACTTGTGGCAAAACTCTGGCATCAGGTAAAGCTTTTATTGTGTACTGGAAAAACTACCAGCACAGTCCACTTCATCAGATCCATCTAGACAGTCTCCATCTCCATCACATCTCCACACATCAGGGATGCAGCTTCCATCATCACACTGCCACTTGCCATGATCACACCTCAAGGTTTGCCCTACAAACACAAAAAAGTATAAATAAGGAATAGGCCTTTGAGGGAAATTTACCCACATCAAAATCAAACATTATTGTCTAGAAGTTTAAAGATATTTTTCTGGCTGGTTGACATTTTATAAGCAAAAAAGAAAAAAAATAAAAATAAAAAAAGATGCAAACACATAGCATGTAATTAGATGAGCTGAACAAGAAATCTTATTAAAACCATGTATGATTCATGCACTTGAAGGGCTGGACAGCATACAGCTGTTGGCTTTAAATCCTTTAAAAAGCTGATCTCAAACAAGCTGACACTACACAAAGGTAAACAAATAATAATCAGCAGGAACCCTGAGATAACTTTCACATGGTTAACTTAACAAGGGAGTTCGCTATATTTCATGTAGTCCGCCAAAATTCAAGCCCCTCACACCTGTTTGAATTTGTTTCACCTAAATAAGCGTTTTAATGCACAACAGCGACAAAGAAACGTTCGTTCATTTAAAAGTCCATAAAGTATCTAATGTCAGCCATCACGTTTTTCATTTGTCTCACTATAACTGATTTGGAGTGATGAATCTCCACCTGAGGTAAAGCACAAGTTAACTGGAATCTGAACATCCATCAGTGAGCACTAAAATCCACGAAGTGCCTGTTCATGTGAATGAACTCGTGGATGAGTCCAAAAAAGAGAAATGTTACCTCTGAAAATTCTCAAACTTGCCAGAAAAATGAAACAAATGAACAGGCGGGAGTCCATGGCGGCCCGCGCAGCTCATTGGGATAAACAGCACCAGCTGAGAGGAAACGCTTTTATCAGCTTTCAGTCCTGCAGCTGCGCTTCAGACCATTTCCCTTCAAGTTAAAAACGCAAAATAAAATCAGTGGCGGGACTATACCGAATTTCATTAAAGCGATATGCAGCTCCGTGCGTGTGTGTGTTTTAATTTCAGCTTTATTAGTTGATGATTTTGTTGGCGCAAGCGCAAAGAAACACTGCAGCGTGTTTGATTTGACAGCAAACTGTGCACCAACTAGAAAAATATCCACTTTAATATAGTGATATATATGCACACACATTATTACTATTAGTGTTATTTCTATTTTAGTTTATTTATTCTGTCTTATTTGATCTCATTTCATTTCCTATTCTGTATGGTGTTTATGTGTGAAAGTTTTTATTATGTTAAATTTTCACTTTGTTTAAAAATGCTGCTCCAACATGCCTTTTAATTGCCCCCTGGGGACAAATAAAGTTTTTTGAATTGCATTTGAATTGAATTAGTTCAAAAGCTTTTTTTTCCTTTGCCTTTACGCACGGAATGACTGTAATGATCCCACCAATAAAACGATTTCAAAACTAAACTCTAGATTGGAAATCGTTTCTTGTTTTGTATTTATGTGTACGCAGTGATATTTTTTTCTCTTAAAGGCTAATGGCATTAGTCTTGTTCTGGGAACACTGCTGAAACACACCAGCTGCTTGTCTATATCTTAAATTGAACAAGGCGCAGTGTTATAGTTTGGTGGTGCAGTGCGCTTAAATTGGGTTTTCTTGTGCACTTTTGCTCCTGTTACATAAAAATGTATAAATATAAATTATATATTACTCTTAAAGTATATCCAGCACTGGATGGCAAGCTGATCAGTGAAGGTATTTTAAATAAAAGGGGCTTCAGGTCAAAATATGTTTCACGTTGTCACAATGACCTAAAAGAACAATTAAATGAATAAATAATTACACCTTTTCTTAAGTGATTATCAAAAATATAAAAGAGGTTGACTTTCTTTTTTCCACTGAAGTGTGCTGATTGTTTTATGAATGGAGACTCATTAGCAGGCAATTATCAATGTGTGTGTGTGTGTGTGTGTGTGTGTGTGTGTGTGTGTGCTGCTGTTCACGTAATGTTGTGCTAGCTTTTCACGTAATGTTGTTATATATACTCCACAGCTATCCAACTAATAAGGGATTATCTATACAGCCATGCATAGGAATAAAACGTTGCATTTCCTTCAATAAGTGTAATCATGTTATCTCTATTTAATTTTGCACAGTTTCTTCTTATTTGGCTAAATTTTATGTATTAAAAATGTTCAAATCCTACCCAGTTTAGTTCATTTTCACAGACTCATGTAGTTATTTTTATAAATTGCAGTTTATGGAGCGTTTTGGGTCGTGCGTATTTTATGATATGTTGCGCTTTTACGCACGGAATGACTCGCCAGTCTTAAGCAAAAACAATGCCCAAAACTTTATTTTATTTATTGAATCATTCCAGACATGTCAAAAACATTGTATAAAGCAGTACAACATTAACACTTGACTAATCTATGTATCCATACACACGTGCATACACACACACATTTTGAACATACAGAACCCCTTGTAAATAAATCTATATAATAAAATGAATCTATTCAATGAATGTACACAAAGTAAATAAATAAACTATACAAAATGTGCACACACCTATCTATATATACATACATACCTATATACATGCACACGCATAACAATGCACATTACACATAAATCCCATTTAACATGTCTGAAAAGGGGTAGGAAGAAGTAAAACTTATTTAATCCTACCCCTTCTCCAATATTCCATAATTACAGAAAGAAAAAAAAATAAGAAAAAAAAATTGGGGGGAACAATTTAGGGAAGGCCCTTGTCTGCTCCAGCATGAATCTGCCCCAGTGCACAAGGTAAGGCAACTCCATATTTATGCCTATGGGTTTAGAATAGGATGTCATAAAAGCTCCTGTAGGTGTAATGTGTAGGTGGCCCTTTTGTCTGTTTATGTGCCGAAGGAACACAGGACTATAGGCAAATCCATGCATAACAGGTCTTGTAAAGAAGAATACTTATGTTATGGATAATTTATTATTATTTCTCATACAGGCTTAATAAAATTTATGATCTAAAAATTGCACTAGGTAATCAATTCCTACTTGTAAAAAATTTGGGCAGAGTAAAAAGATAAATTTGACAATTTTAGGCATAGTTATTATGGTATTAGACTGTAACAAAATTAATAGTCTCTAAGTGTGTGCGAAAAAAATGAACCAGTCATCAAGCAATCAAGGTTTGCACGAGGCAGACTTAGAAATAAAGCCCACTTTTTGGTAAAAGTTTTTTCTTCAAAATGTTGAAAACAGTTTCTTTTAAATTGACTCCCAGTTATTTGAAAAGTTATCTGCCTGCCTTCGAACATAAAAACACCTTTTTCTTTTGAAAGGTTTTCTTCACAATCAGAAATGAATGAATGAAGTTTTCTGATAATTATGGGAATTTCATCTTCACCTTACATGCTGAACTGAGTCACCTCTAACACAGAAAAGAGTTTGTTTTTTTTTAACAATTACAGTTCGGGCTCAGGTACTGAGATTTCAAGTATTCACTTATCACGCAGCTGTCAAAACAGTGTTTTGTTTTAAAAAGGCATCCAAACTTCAAAATATTTGACCTATAAAATGACCCACTGTTTCACTGCACTGCCATCACAATATATGTCAAAATAACAAGTCTATATAAAATCCTATTTAGCTGCACAGCTATTATGCAGCTCTTGTTCAGGCATACTTATACTAAATACTAAATAATACTAAATAATGTGCTAATTTCAGTTTTGCCAGGTTAAACTGAGAAACAAAAGGAAGTTTTTTATTTGTTTGTTTGTTTTGTCTGAAAGGCAATGAGCAGGAAGAATAGGTTATAAACATGCAGTACTTATTGAGTGAACATCATGAGTTTATCAGTTTATTTGAACTGCATGCATAATGTGACAGGACTGCTGTGACAAAAAAATGAGCTGTTAGTGATATCAGTACTATAACAGCAAAATGAATGAAGAAAATCCTTCTGTTATAGATACAGAAGCTGGCTCCTCTGTGAATGGGTAAGCAGCCATTGCTACATGTGAACTGCTTTGGCATGGACATAGCAATCTGGATTTGTTTTTGTGAGAGAGTATTAGCTGGCTGCTTCATTTTCTCGCTCGTCAGATAGCAGCAAGCATTTGACAAAGCATCATAGAAGTGTCTCTCGTATGTGAGGACACACAGATGCATGTGGAGACACCTGTGAGAATTTCTGAACCATCTGTTTGTTAAGCTTTATGATGATGATCACATTTCATAATTTTTCACAGCTGAGGCTTTATGCTTAAACACGGTTTTGCTGTTTCACAGTTTGGAGCAATGTAAATACACTACAACCTAATTTACACAAAAAAAACCCTGAGGATTGGGTTTCATTTGGACAACCAGTCATGGATATTTCAAATTAAGCATATATACAGTCTGAAATGATAAGTTTAAGTTGCAGTGGTTGCATACTGGGCCTGAATCAAAGAGGCAATTTGCAAACATGCATAGGATATGGAATAGTATGTTTTACTTTGCTACTTGTTTTACTCTTCTTTTATGCTTAAAAGATGGATTGCATGTTGATAAGGCAAAATTTTAGACAGCTTTTCACAGTGTTATTTACATGTGCATAATTGCATATTGAGTTGTTGACTGAAACATAATCTTCTTTGACAAACAATGTGTGAATCTCAAAAGAATACAATAAACAATAAAGAATCACAAATAATTTTGTGCATTTTTCCACAACGTCCATGGGCAATGCCTTTTGGGAGGAGATTGAAATGATTTTTCCTCTAATTTGCCTTTTTTCCACATCTTTCCTGTGGGAGGACATGCAAGGCTGTTTTGCCTTGTTTGCATTTAAATTTGTTTTCAGTGAAGGAATGGGGGCAAGGAATAGATGGTAATAGAAAGATGACAGCAATGGGGACTGAGTCCAGAAGGGAGTGATGTAGAAGAGAAAGTGGTCAGGCATGATAACAAATTGGATTTTCATGTGAAAATGCTAGAAGTTAAAGTGCAAAGTCAGCCTCATTGAAGGTGAGTAAAATAATATAATTCCCATATGATATTATCTGGACAATTAGGAACCTTGTTAATTCACATTATGTGATATACTTCTTCAAACTGAAAAGCACACAAAAATGTACAGTCACTCACTCACAGACTCACAGTCTGCAGAGATAAATGAATAAACCTATAAACACAACAAGTAATGTTAGGAAGATGGGAAACATGAATCAAATTAAAGGCAACCTGTCACGGTCCCATTACCTCCGGGTCTGGATCTGCCTTTTTCTTTCTTTCTCTCCTCTTTCCCTCTATCCTTCTTTCTTTGGGGTGTGGGCTGGGCTCTAATGCTTATGCTGTAGTTCCAGGTGTGAATGTGTCTGGGTGGAGTGGAGGCTGCACACCTGATGCTGCTTGGCTGATTACTGCTGCTCTTTAGCCCTGCAGTCTCCATCATGCTCTGCCAGAGTGTAGCAACTCTAAATGTGTAAGCCAGGCCTTGTTCAGTCTGATGTTGTTGGACGTTTGCCTTTTGCTCTGGTAAACCTTTTGGAAACCTTGTCTACTGTTCTTGCTCACATCCTGTCTCTGTTTGCCCTAGGACCTCTGACCCACGCCTGGACTAGTTTTGAAACCTGCCTGACCCACTTTCAGCCACTATAGATAAACATTGTTCCAGAGAGCTCCCTGGAAACCACACCCTGAAAACCAATTCACTTTCGCCAAGTCCTCATTCAACTCAACTATTAATAAAACCCATTATACCTTTTACCTCTGTGTCTAGTCTGCTCTGTGGGTTCACATCTCAGAACCTGACACTACCACAGAATAGTACTGTTAGCAGTGGAATGTGATAATTACATTTAATTTATTTAAATATTTATGATTAGTTGTGTGAAATTACTGTGTAGTTTACTGTGTTTTACTGTACCAACCAGGAGCGTCATGGTTCGCCCATTCCAGCCCGGTTGGGGGCCAGTTCCCCTCCTTGTATTCTCCGCCCACCTGTCTCCCTAGTGGTCTTCATCCCGGTTTGCGTCATGTCCTGTGTGTCTCCTCTTCCCATTGGTCTATTCACGTGTGATCCCCACCTGTTCCTGGTTATCACTTTGTCGCTGTCTATTTCAGTCCTGTCTTCCCGGTCTGCCACTGTCGCGTCCTTCGTCTCCCGATTTTGACCAGCCCTGTTCTTCTTTTGGTCACTATGGATTTAAATAAACCTGTGTTTGATGATTACTTACCGTCTCTGCGTCCTGCGTTGGGGTCCACACCACTCACCATGCCCAGGCATGACAGAAGGACGCGACTAGAAATGGACCCCGCGGACGCCGCCCGCACAACCGACGAGCTGCAGGCATTCACAGATACCGTGAAAGGCCTTCTTCGGGAGTGGATGGAGGCTAAGACTCCCAAGAAGAGGTGGCTCCCACTCCTCAGAGTCCTGGACGCCATCCTGGACGCCATCCGAGCCTGCAGCTACTCCCTCCTGTGCTGGAGCTCTGGCATTTCGCCCACAACGCCAGGAGGGAGGCCATGATAGAGATGCACGGGTGGGATTTAGGAGGAGA
>VUQH01089024.1:0-11142 GCA_015106775.1 Etroplus canarensis | reverse complement strand
TGCAGGCTCGATTCCCACTCTGCCGGCCCATGTGTTGATGTGTCCTTGGGCAAGACACTTAACCCCACGTTGCTCCCGATGGCTTGGTTAGTGCCTTGCATGTGTGAGTGAGTGAGTGTAACTGTAAAGTGCTTTGGGCCTTAGAAATAAGGTAGATAAAAGGGCTATATAAGTACACACCATTTACCATTTATTTTAGACGTACACATTGTGTTCCATAGCATATTTTGTTAATGAGTTTTTGCAGATAAATTTCATTCTAATACATCAATCTACCAGCCATACAAAAGTAAAAATCAAATAATCAACAGCTGCAACATTACATTGACATTCATATCAGTGAATCAATGAATTGAAATGCAGTTTTACTTTATGAGTATGTTTACTTAGGTACTTTAAATATATTTTCATTATACAACTTTTGGAATTGTCTATCTAAGTAAAACATCAACATTTACTTTGCAAAACAATTATCCAACACAAAATTGTGTTTGAACTGTTGCGCAGCACCACATTTCGTGTAATAAATTTGCGATTGGACAAGCCTGAAAATCACTCTTAGTGTTTGACACAGATTTTATTTCTCTCTGATTTTATTATTCTCATTTCCTGCCCCCAACCACCATCCCCACCCCAAAAGCTCCACTGGACCAGAGTAGAGTAGAATAGAATAGAATGCCTTTATTGTCATTATACAGAAGTACAACGAGATTAGAGCCATTCCCAGTATCAGTGCAAAAAAAAGCGGCATAGTAAGATATATTTAAAAAAAGATATATGAATACAAAAAAATAAAAATAAATAAAAATTAAAAAAATTAAAGTATTTACAATATAAACATGGGGTGAGGGACAGTGTATAAATAATATATATAAATAATATATATTGCACATATATATAGTATATATACTACAACAGTACTAAATATATATATATATATACACTATATATAGTACTGTTGATTTCACAGTGCCCAACAATGTACTTCTACTTTCTTTAGTGTTTCTATATTATACTGCTTATTGCTTCTCCTCTGACATATTTTGGTTGCAAATATTGCACTTTGGTCTCTGTAGAATTTCTTTAAAGCTTTTGTTACTTATTACTTTACTCATAAATTTCATATTTTGGCACTTTTTTCCCTTTGGTACTTTAAAGGCAGCACAATTCATTTCTGTTTGTCTCAAAACTGTGTTTTTTTCCACTTACAAAAAACAGAAACAAGCTACAGTATACTGTACAGTTCAGTCCAATCACTCTCTTAACTCAGATAGCCTCCATCATGGCACTCTGAACTGGACTCTGCACCTGCACTCCTCACTCTACTATAACACTACACACACACACACTTTAAAATGCTGCTGCTTCTGGCATCATTTTACTTTTGTATATGCTACACTGAGACCTGAGCGTCAGTATTTCGTTCATCCTGTAACGGGTCGAATAACAAAAAGTCTGAGTCTGAGTTGAAAGCGCTATCTGGAGTGAAGGTTTTATTTTGAAAGTCAGACCCGGAAAAGGGATTGCTGCTGATTGCCAACTTTACAGGAGAAGTCAGCTGTGGGTAAATGATCCCTCAGCACATTCCGCTCAGTGGAAGCGACCGGTGCAGATTCAGGACATCTCAGACTGGGCTTGTTTTTTACCCCCACACATTTTCCCTCCCTCATTGATGGAGATAATTTAAAAAAATGTTTAGACATTTTTTCTCAGAGATGAAAAACTCTGAAGTGGGGTTTAAATGAAGTGTTTTAAGCCCAGTTTCTCCTGTTAAGAGCTCCCGAGGAGTAAAGATGAAAAGTTTGCTCTTTGCCACCTTGTGTCTCTGGACCTGTCCACTCATGGTGAGTCATTTTATTTTTCTCTGTTGTTGTTTTTTTACACGTTTTGGTAAATGAGAGACTTAAAATACTCTCATCCAAAAGACTTCAGCAGCATAAACTATAATATTAAATATTTTGGCATTAATATTATAAAGCTCAGACTGTATTTCACACTGCATTCGTCTTGCCAAGATGCCATGATTAGAATTAGTTTGCAGTCTTGTCATCAGGTTTAGCTGATAATCAGTGGACTTGACTAACCCTGGTTTTGGTGCAGAGTTATATGTGAGGTTCTCCTTCTTTATGGTAATTTGTTCTCTGGTTTCCTTTGTGCAGTGATTAGTGATTGTAAAGCTCCCACTAATTAGCCTGATTGTCAGCTCCATTATTTTTTTTTTGGACTATTAAAAAGTGGCCATCAAAGCTCTAAGACCTTAAAAATTATTTTCAGCTGAAAACTTTTGGTTGACTGGTCAAGTAATGGGTAATTACTCGCCTGCTATTTTTGTGATTGCACAGACTCATATAATAACAGGGAACACTTACATTCTAATAAGAGTTTCATAATTTTCTTGGTGTTACATAAAATTTCACTTAATAACTATATGGACAAAAGTATTGGGTAACGCAACTCTTAAACTAAACTTTATACACATTCATATCACTAACACTCCTGTTGTTAGAATACTGCCCCCCCCCAATAACTGAATTCAGGTGTTTCATTCAGCCCCGTTGCCAAAAAGTCGCAAACTCTCTGCTGACTCAGTAACTGCACTCCTCTGGCATTCAGCACAAAAGCTGTGCACAGGGAGCTTCATGGCATCACATACAATGCAAAGTGTTGGATGAAGTGGATGAAGTGGCACGCTGCCACTGGACCCTGGAGCCGTGGAAACATGTTCCGTGGAGTAAGAAATCTGTCTGGCTGTCTAATGGAGGAGTCTGGGTTTGTTGACGGCCAGGAGAAGAGTACCTGTGTAACTGCATTGTGCCGACTTTACAGTTTGGGGGAGGAGTGGTAATGCTTTGAGGTAGTTTTTATGGGGTTGGATTGGGACCCTTAGTTCCAGTGAAGGGACATCTTCAGCTTACCAAGGCATTTTGGACATTTTGAATGACTGTTCTGCAATGCACAACACAAGGTCCATGAAGACATGGGTGGTTTAGTTTGGTGTGAAAGAACGTGACTGGTCAGCACAGAACCTTGACCTCAACCCCATTCAACACGCTTGTAATGAACTAGAGCAGAGCCAGGCCCTCTCATCCAGCATACCAACATTTGTGTAACTGGGCAAAAATTCCTATAGACACACTCCAAACTCTTGTAAAAAGCCTTCCTAGAAAAGAGGAGGCTGTTACAGCTGCAGGGGGGGCAACTGCATGTTAATACCTGTGAATTTATAATGGTATGTCATAAAAGGTCCCATAGGGGTATGTGTACAATACTTTTGTCCTTACAGTCTTTCTTGAATTTACTGTCTTTCAGGAAGCAGGAATTTATGAATTTGCGTCAATCATTTTATTTATCATCTTACAAAGCATTTGGCTAAATATTTCCGCTGAAGTTCAGTGGTATCAGCTCAGATTAACTGGAATTAAACTGAGTTCATGCTCAGCAATGTCCTTTTTTGTTCCTGAAATTTCTGTCTGCCAAATATTTGGAACTTTTTCAGTCAAAACTGTATTTCAAGGTCTAATGACAATCAGTGGCTAATGAACTGAATAATACCACACACTAAGATTATTGGCAGCTTTTTGTAATTTATATTCTAATTTTTTTTTTTGGGGGGGGTGCTGGGTTGTTATAAGTTATCAACAGATTAATTAAAGGAAATGAGACGTTGAGATTTTCGGCTCCTGAGAAATTGATTTATTTAGACAAAAGAGGTGATCTGACAGCACTTTGAAATCTGGGGAAATTAATACTAAATTTCAATTTAGGAAAATGTTACTGGCAGAAAGATTAACTGATGAATCATGCAATAAGTGGCAGATTAATTAATGAGAATAATCATTAGCCTTAAGCTTTGTATTCGCTAAAGCTGTTTTCTAGCATTTCTGTGTTCATTAATTAAGATAATTTGTGGACATAATCTCTCGCTTCATCCTGTTGCTTTCAAGGCATCCTCCAGCTATTATCCCACTTCTTTTTGTCCCTCACACATTATCTGCCCTGTGTTGAGCCATTCAGCAGGATAAACAGTTAAAGTGCTCTCTCGCTCGCTTGCTCTCTTGCGCTCACCAGTAGCCTCCTCTCCTTTGACTAAAAGCAGATGGGGCTGTAAAAATGTTCACATCACTCAAAACAAATGCGAGGGTTTAATCATCTGACAGACAATCACTGCCACTCCAACTACACAAAACCCCCTTTCACTTACACACAGATCCCTTTTGAATATAGATCTGAATCTGAAACTCTGAAGGCTTTTAACATTAAAGTTCAAGAGTTCTCTGTTCCTTTGTCCCTATATTAAATTCCAAATAGGGTCAGTGGAGTTTGGTGAAAATTAACACTTCATTTTTTAAAAATTAGCAAAACTGAATTATGCTCATTGATGTGGGTGATTGATATTATATGTGGCAACAAAAAATGTAACTATACTTTTAATATACAGTCATGTGAAAAAGTAAAAACACCTTTTTTCATTTCTACCGTTTTATGTATCAGGATATAATAAAAACCATGTAATCCTAGACAGGTCCTAAAAACAGGTTAATACAGCCTCAAGTGTACCACAAGAAATGTTACATTGCATCATTATTTAACAAAAACTGAGCCAAAATGCAGAAAGAGTTTGTGAAAAATTAAGTACACCCTTAGTACCTCTATAGGAATTAAGAGTGTAAGTAGCAGCCACGTGCTGCTAATCAAATGACTACTTCTCTAAAAGCAGAAGTTTCGACAGTTTGCTGGTCTGAAGCATTCAACTGTGTTTTAACACAATGACAAAGAGGAAAGACTTTAGCAATGAACACAGACAAATTGTTGCTCAATATGGGAAGGATTATAAGGCCCAAACAATTTGAAGTCCATCATTCTGCAGCCAGAAAGATTATTCACAAGTGGAAAACAGCCAAGACAATTTTTACGCCTATCTTCACAGGAATGGACATCCCAGCCAAGTCACCCCAAGGTCAGACAAGGCAATACCTAAAGAAACTGCAAAAGACCCTAAAGCTACATTTTAGACTCTACAGGCCTCAATTTGCATGTTAAACATTAAATTTAATGACAGTGCAATGCAGACCACCACATTTGATGAAAACCAACCACAGCATATCAGGATAAACTCCTCATACCAACTGTAAAGCATGGTGGAGGAGGGATCATGATTTAGGCTTGTTTGGCAGCCATAGGAACTGGGTACCATATTGTGTTGACTATGCATCCCTCTGTATACCAAAGTATTGTAGAGTCAAATGTGACGTCATCTGTCTGACAGCTAAAGCCTGGCCAAAACTGGGTCATACAACAGGACAATGATCCAAATCACAGCAGTAAATCTAAAAAAAAGAAATAAATCAAGGTGTTGCAATGGCTCAGCAAAAATCCAGCTGTGCATAAATGGACGCCTGCAAAGCTCAATGAACTGAAGCAAGATTGTAAAGAAGAATGGGCCAGACCTCCTTCACACTGATGTGAGAGACTGATAAATTCATACAGAAAACATTGCTAAAAGTGGTTCTACAAGCTACTGCTTTTTCACATGGCTTCTGGATTTTGGCCTCATTTTTGCTAAATGAACGATGACACAATGTTTCATATTTGTAGTGACTTATTGTTTTTGGGCATTCATTTTTGCAAGGATTGTTATTCCTAAGATTTTTGGTTTGGATTATAATGTCCATAAAATGAGTGTTTCCGTGTGCCTGTCTGCCATCTATATATTCATACTGTTATTTTGTTAATTTATGGTATAATAATGTGTTAAGGTTAAGGTGGTCAAGAACTAGGTCCACTGTCCTCAGTACGACTGTTTGCCTCCTTGACTTCTAGATAGATTTGAATTCTCATTAGTTTGTGGACTACAGCCACCCAGTGGCAAAAAACATGTATTTTCTTTCTGTATTTAAGAAAATACAATAACCTATAATTGTGAAGGATTGTGAGCTGGATGAGCTACTACATCACTGATGTTCTGGTTCATTTTATTGATGTGCATTTTATACAAAGTGTTCACGGTAAAAATACTCTGTGCTTTTCTTGTGTGTGTGTGTTTTTTTTAAATGTCTCCAGCTGTGGAGAATGGCTTCGCTGCTGCCAGAAAAATCCCATTTATCCACATCTCTGCATGTGGTGCAGGTCTTTTTAGAAGACATATTCTTTACCTGAGAAGAATTAGTTGGAAGATTTGTTGTTGGGTTTTTTTTTTTGGCCAGCCTGTTTGGTGGTGCTTGGCAAAAAAAACTCTAATTTTATAAAGAAAATGATGAAGAAAAGTTCAGTCAGTTTTATCCTTTTCAACTTTAAACAGAGAACATTTTGAAATAATTCACCGCTTTGTCAAATTGATTAATCGCTTGGACTTTTATCAATTAATGCCGGATTTTCTCTGGTTCCAACTTCTCAAAGAGATGATTTGCTTCTTTTTTTATTACTGTATACCAATACTGTATACAGTATACAGTATACTGTATAATACTGTAAACCAAAGTAGATTGAAAGTTATAATAAGATTAATGTTTAAGCTATTAATAAAATATTCATATTTGCAACCAGAAACAAGAGTTTAATTTACAACCCGGTAAATGTAACTGGAGCTGTCAGTTGCTCCTTTTGAGAATAAAACACAGTTCCTTTGATTTAAATATGCTTTTCATATAGATGTGAGGGTTGCACAGCAACATACTGTGGCCGGATAAACAGCTATCAGCAGTAGGAGAAGGCACTAAAAATAAGAAGAGCTCGAAATCTACCATAGCCAATCTGCCAATCAATACACTGTCGTAAAGGTTTGGGAAGTTTAAGGGAATAATAAAGAGTTGATGAGGCAGTATTTCCTACTTTTCCTCATGCTGTGCATGTCGCTCTGCAGCCTGAATGCACCAGAGGACAGCAGGGACTCAGGTGTGAAGGCCACAGTAGTGTATTAGATTCATCTGTCTGGACACGGACTGCAACATAACTGGATCCAACCCAGCATATGTACTTTCGTATCTCGGGGCATTAAAAAAAATCATGTTATGTTCATCCTCAAAGCAGAGGAGGATTCATTTTGAAAACTTCAAACCTCTGCGCTGCAGATATTCTAAAACTCACTCATTTGTGTTGACATTCCCTTATATTATTAGGCATAAAAATGGTACACCAGATATCTGGAAGAAAAGAAGACAAAGCCTTTGAATCAACAGGCGGCCGTCCAGCTGTGCCATATCCAGTTCTAATGTACACATACTAGCCACAGAAAATCTGTAGACGATGAGATCAAAGCTCTCATCATTTGACTGACAGATGGAGTCTGGCAAGTGTGGAGCAGAAACATAATGAAGCAGTTTAGCATGTAAAGATTGAGGATGAAGATGAAAATAAAACAAGCCTCAAATCCTTTTGAGGATAATCTTTTAATGCTAATTAAGAAGGTAAACAACATGGGGGAAAAGTCTCAGCATTTTGCAGTATGTTTAATCCCTTCCCACTCTTTCATGTAAGTTAATTTGCAGACAATAAACTTGCACATGACCAAAAGGACAGAGATGGGAGAAAAACAGCATCAAATAATATAGTTTTATTTGTATGTCATACATGTAAGGTCCCCGGTTCAAAACTAAACCACAAGACTGTGGAGCGCGACTGTGGGAATTTCTTCCCATTCATTCAGAAGAACATTTGTGAGGTCTGACACCAATGTTGGATGAGAGGGCCGTTCTATTTAATCTTAAAGGCACTGGATGGGGTTGAGGTCAGGACTCTGTGCGGGCCAGTCAAGTTCTTCCCCACCAAACTCTTCCTACCATGCCTTTATCGACCTTGCTTTGCATGCTGCAGCACAGTCATGCTGAAACAGAAAAGGGACTTCCCCAAATTGTTCCCACAAAGCTGGTAGCATAGAATTATCCAAAAAGCTGAAACATTATGCTTTCCCTTCACTGGAACTAAGGGGTCCAGGCCAAACCTATCAAGTTCAGTAGAATTAAAGTTTATATGCTTGTGACAACGGGACTGAATGAAACACTTGAATTAAATGATTAAGAGGTGTTGCCCAATACGTTTGTGTAGTTAGTTTTGTTTCTGGATCTTGACGATGGTTTAGCACCATCCTTCTTACTGCTATTGGAATATTTTAATTCAAACCACAATCTTTTGCTAAGACAAATAAGGTAGTTTTTAGTGCCTAAACCTAACAAAGAGCTTTTAGATAGCAGTCCATTCATCCTGAAGTGGAAATTAATGGCAGTGGTGAAAATCAAACCCACGCCCCTGAAAATACTGGAAATTTAATCTGGCACCTCAGCTATACCACCGTGCAAGGATTGAAACCTTACTAAGCTCCTTCCTTAAGTGAGAATTAAATAAATAATGAAGTGGGGAAAAAGGAAACCAAATAGGAAAAAAATGGGCCAAACATAATACAAACCCTAGTCTCCTGGCTGATATACTCGTTACTTATGCCACTGCCAACCACCTGAAGCAGACTCTAAAATGCTGTCTAGTAAATATTGCCATGGCCAGAACTCCAGGTCACTAATGCCAAAAGACAAGGGCAGCATCTTACAAAACAGCATTATTTGACATCCCAAGATGAAAATGCCATGCAAAACCTAGTGTCACTGTCCTTTTACTCAAAATGAATAAGTACAAACCAAATTCCAAAAAGACACTTCGTAAAATATAAATAAAAACATAATGCAGTGATTTGCAAATCTCATAAACCAATATTCGATTCACAGAAGGACATAGAAAACACATCAAATTCTGAAAATGAGACATTTTACTATTTCTATGAAAAATATTAGCTCATCTTTAATTTGATGACAAACACATCTCAAAAAGTTGATACAAGGACAACAAAAGACTGGAAAAGTAAATGATACTAAAAAGAAAAAGCTGGAGGAACATGTTGCAACTAATGAAGTTAATTGGCAACAGGTCAGTAATGTGACTGCATATAAAAACGAACCTTAGAGAGGTAGTGTCTCTCACAATTAATGATGGGCAGAGGTTCAGCAATCTGCCAGAATTATAATATTCTTCAGTGTGAAATTCAAAGTCTTTCACACTGAAATTAAAAATTAAAATTAAATTAAATTCAGTGTGAAAGACTTTGAATATTCCATCATCTACAGTAGATAATATCATCAAAAGAATTGCAAGAGTCTGGAGACATCTCTGTGCACAAGGGACATGACTGAAAACCAATATTGGATGCTGGTGATCTTCAGGCCCTCAGGCAGCACTGCATTGCAAACAGACACGATTCTGTCATTGAAAACAATGCATGGACTCAGGAACACTTTCAGAAATCATTGTCTGTGAACACAGTTCACTGTGCCGTCCACAAATGCAGGTTAAAGTTCTGTCAGGCAAAGAAGATATTTGAATATATGAACATGATCCAGGAAGATCACACTCTTCTGTGGGCCAAAGTTCATTGAAAATGGACTGAGACAAAATGGAAGACTGTTCTGTGGCCAGCTGAAGTGAAATTTGAAATTCTTTTGGGAAATCGTGGATGCCACATCCTTCACGCTAAAGGGAAGAGGGACCATCCAGCTTGGTATCAGCCTCCATCTCTGATGGTATGGCATGCATTAGTGCCTAGGCCCTATGGTACTGGCAACTTGCACATGTGGAAAGGCACCATGGAATGCTGAAAGGTATATACAGGTTTCAGAGCAACATATGATCCCTTCAAGACAACATTTATTCAGGGAAGGCCTTGCACATTTCAACAGGACAATGCTAAACCACATACTGCAGCCATTACAACAGCATGGCTTTGTTGTAGAAGAGTTCAGGTGCTGGACTGGCCTGCCTGCCTGCAGTCCAGACCTTTCGGCACATCATGAAACACAAACTACGACAAAGAAGAACCAGGACTGTTGAGCAACCGAGTATTATATCAAACAAGAATGGGACAACGTTCTTCTCTCAAAGGTCCAGCAGCTGGTCCCCTCAGATTCCAGATGTTTATCTGAATCTGAATCAGAATACTTTAGACTGTTAAAAGAAGAGGAGATGCTACACAGTGGTAAGCGTGGCCCTGTCAAAACTTTTTTGAGATATTTTGCTGCCATCAAATTCAAGATGAGCTAGTATTTTTCATGAAATGGTAAAATGTCTCACTTTCAGCACTTAATGTTTTCTATGTTCTTTTGTGCACAAAAATTGGTTCATGAGATTTGCCAGATCATTGCATTTAGTTTGTATTTATATTTTACTAAGCATCACATCCTTTTTAGAATTGAGTTTGTAGATTTACTCAAGTACTTCATGAATGTACTCCCTAATCTACTTAATATACACTATTTTCTGCCTCTCCTTTACCCGGGGCGGCCGTGGTGCAGAGGTAGAGAGGTTGACCTTTGATCGGTTGATTGCAGGCTCGATTCCCACTCTGCCGGCCCATGTGTTGATGTGTCCTTGGGCAAGACACTTAACCCCACGTTGCTCCCGATGGCTTGGTTAGTGCCTTGCATGTGTGAGTGAGTGAGTGTAACTGTAAAGTGCTTTGGGCCTTAGAAATAAGGTAGATAAAAGGGCTATATAAGTACACACCATTTACCATTTATTTTAGACGTACACATTGTGTTCCATAGCATATTTTGTTAATGAGTTTTTGCAGATAAATTTCATTCTAATACATCAATCTACCAGCCATACAAAAGTAAAAATCAAATAATCAACAGCTGCAACATTACATTGACATTCATATCAGTGAATCAATGAATTGAAATGCAGTTTTACTTTATGAGTATGTTTACTTAGGTACTTTAAATATATTTTCATTATACAACTTTTGGAATTGTCTATCTAAGTAAAACATCAACATTTACTTTGCAAAACAATTATCCAACACAAAATTGTGTTTGAACTGTTGCGCAGCACCACATTTCGTGTAATAAATTTGCGATTGGACAAGCCTGAAAATCACTCTTAGTGTTTGACACAGATTTTATTTCTCTCTGATTTTATTATTCTCATTTCCTGCCCCCAACCACCATCCCCACCCCAAAAGCTCCACTGGACCAGAGTAGAGTAGAATAGAATAGAATGCCTTTATTGTCATTATACAGAAGTACAACGAGATTAGAGCCATTCCCAGTATCAGTGCAAAAAAAAGCGGCATAGTAAGATATATTTAAAAAAAGATATATGAAT
>VUQH01089023.1:4556-20801 GCA_015106775.1 Etroplus canarensis | reverse complement strand
ACCGGGTGGACGGGGGTGTCCAATAACAAAAATCTTTGTCGGTTAATAGTCTGTACCTGAATGCAACATTTACACTTTATATAGAGAAGGTACGGGTGTTTTGTCTCAATGTGGTGAAGCAGTTTTGTAGGTTTCATTGCTTCATTAGCCAGTCGGTCACAGCGGGTAAGGAGCATGTGTATTACCTGTTGTAATGAACCTGTAACTTAGGTAAGAATCTTTGTATTTTCTTTTAAATGCAGCTTTCTTTTTGCTGGCGGTCCATGACCCTTCTGCTGTCCCATTGTTTGCTCGTTCCTTCCCGAAAAAGCTCTTCGGTGAATTTTATTTTCAAGGGTTAACTTGTGTCGCTGATGCGTGAAACGACGTTCCAGAGTCAAGTGCGGTTAGTTAGGCGAAGGCGGAAACAGTTGTTTTTCAAAATAAGATCCGGAAGAAGAAAGAAAAATAACATTTTAACCACGACATTTTTTCTTTGCGGCCCGGTTCCAAATGGTCCACGGACCGGGGGTTGGGGACCCCTGGGCTAGACGACTGGCAGTGAATGAAAACACCGGAAGTGATCAATATATAGACGTCCCGCAGTACACCAAACTTATCTGGGACATCAATATATTCAGGTCCTGCAGTACTAGGGTTAAGAAAGACACAGTTGTAACTCAGAATTAAAACGAAAAGGCTAAAGAGAAGAGGTTAATTTTGGTTGAGTTTTAAAAACTGTTAATGGGGTAGACAACCTCGTCTGAAGGGGGAGGCTGTTCCAGAGTTTAGGAGCTAAAACTGAAGGATCAATTGGCTGTAAGAGCCAGTCGGGTGCTTGGAACTATGGCAGGGAAGGGTTTGACTTTAGCTAAACATCCAAACTTGAAGAAGCTCTGCAAATCCAGTTTAAGAGAGGAATCAAAAATTTTGCTAAGGTTCTTTACATAAGGTTTACAATATGAGCCAGAGATCCGAGAAATGAAATAACATTTGTAAACTGAGCTGGCTAACAGTGAGCACGGTTAAAAACCATGAGTTATGTTTTATTTTCAGTGAATGTAAAAAAAAAATGCTGTTAAATTAAAGGGTTTAACTTCTTCTAAACGACATCTTAAGGAGCTGATTTAAGAGTCAGTGTCTGATTTCAGAGGTAGGTGTATCTGAGGGTCCTCAGCAAATAAGTGGTAGGTAATGTTGTGCTTTCTAAATAATAAAAAGAAGATATGTTTTATTAATCCCCTAATGGGGAAATTATAAGATCTCAACACTCTTGGAAGTATACACACACTTACAGTAAGTGATGCATACAAATGCAAACAGGAGTGTGGGAGATCAAGGCAGTGCATTTTGGTGCCAGGGGGCACAGTGGGTGTTTGGTGCCTTGGGGTGGCTCCGGCCTCCATGTGGGCCTCCAACTGCCACAGTCAAGTATTGAGCCGGCGTCCTCTGGTTCCCAGCCATTAACTGTTGCACTGAGCCACTGTTGCCTCATATGAGTCCCAGGGGCAGCATGTGTAATGAAACTAGAACCTAGCCCAAAATGGACCCTGCAGTACGCCACAGGTCAAAGAGGCCATTTTAGCATGATCATCACCAATACCAACCAAAAAGGACCTGTTCCTCAGATATGACTTGAACCAGTTTAGCGCTAGACAGGAAAATCAGTATTCCATAAATGACTGTAGCAAATGCAACAGTGAGACAAGAAAAACAAGCATATCTGAGCGACCAGCATCAGCAATGCTCAACAGATCATTAAAGCCTCTTAAAAGTGCTGATTCAGTGCTTTGATGTAATTTAAAACCAAACTGAAAAATCTCACCAATGTCATTCAGATTTTTTTTTAAAAAAGCAGCTGCTGGAAGATGACTTTCTGCAGAACTTTAGATAAAAAAGGCAGCATAAAGACCGGTCTAAGGTTTGAAGGGATCATTTGGGTCAAGATTAGCTTTCTTTTTAAAGAGGAAGCACATTTGCATGTTTAAAAAAGCCTGGACTGAGCCTGTGACTGAACACAAATTAACAATGCTGTATAATCAATCAATGCTAACAATATACCATAAATAGAACCCATGACCCTTTTGGATTGCATATGCAATATGTAATGCATGAGCACAACCCTTGGGAACTAAAAAAAACATTTTTTTAAAAAACAAACTAACAAAAAAAGAAACTATTTGTTGAGTTTGCCATTATTGCATCTGCTATCTCTTGATAACTGGCTGCCCGAATCATTTTACATTTAAATTTGTATGATAATGAATTATTCAGTGTTTTAATTTCAAAGTGAGTGGCAATTTTTTTCTGAGAACTGGCAACCTACCTACCCAGCCAAGGGTGCCTTTCCCTTACTGACTTGTTTTTTTAATCGCATGCACGATAGGATTCACATTAATCTTTATGCATTCCGAAAGGCTTCAGGGATCATAACAAGTTTTAAAATAGATTCCTGTATATATACACACAGTGACAATGATCAGACGATACCATGAGTCTATGAGGTTATTTCTGGAGAATTTTCTCAGTGGGACATGGGTATAGTAGTTTGTTGAGATCACATTGTCTGTCACAGCAGCTGTAGTGCTTTTATGTGCTTTCTTGTCACTAAAAAAAAAGGAGTGGATGTGGACAAAGAGCTTCAAAGAAATCTCAAATTGCATATTGAATTCTAAAAGCACACCCTCAAAGGCAGAATCCTGGCAGAGCCCACTCGCTCACGCTGCCAAAACCCGGACAATGGTAATTGCTTGTCATATCTAGAAAATTATGTAGGAATTACAAATGCCTTATTAAAACGTTTTTTAAATTCTATTCAAGCCAATTTGATTCATTTTCATTTCATTCTTTCCTGGCAAAGTGCACTGGTGCGATTGCCACCTTGATTCCTAACAGACTCAGTGCTTTTAATGTTGTCTCATTTATTTCATCTATGCCCCCAGCTTTCCACCCTTTGCCTGTGTATCTGAATTTTTTTTTTTTTTATAAGTTGTGGATCTTTCTTCCGATCTGACAAATCACCACAACAATGAAACCAACTGTAAGAGCCTGTTGAGACTCAATATGAAAATACAGCTCACAGATGGGACTCAAGCTTGCAAATAAAGGCATAAAGGGCATTATGATACTGTACAACAATGGGTAACTGGAAAATCTACCATATTTGTTAAGCAACCAGTGTTCTTAGCTAGACATTGGTTTTTGTGTTGTTTTTGTCTCTGTACAATATGTGCTGATATCCAAGTATGAGCGTTCCTCCTCATATAGAAAAATGTTCTGACAGGATACTGGCAGGGTAAAGACTCTCCACATCCAGTATATTTGTATCAAGTAGCCCTTTAGTGTAGGCTTGAAAGGTGGCCAGCCAATACTGACACTTCACACTGCTATTCTCTCTGAGTTTGAAGGTTGATTCTAGACCTTGAAAATAGAACTTTGACACACAAGATCCACTTAGTACTTTAAAAGTTTTCAACCACATCTTGTTTCCATCTTCATCAGATGAGTTTGTCATCTCATTTATCACCCAAAGACCTCTGCAAACACACTTAAAAGCAGTTACCTGCATGAACATCAACAGAAGAGAAAGACCGAAGTGAATCACGCCTCATACCTTATGCCAGTTTTTCAGATGGTCAAAGAGGATGAAGCTATATTAATTATGACTGCAAAACCAAGACAACTACTTCAAATGTCTTCAGACATATAATTCAAATGAGGCTCTCTGGGATGTCTCAAGAACTGATACTTCACATGAGAAATGGCGGTGACAACTCTACTTGGAGCAACAGGTCATCTGCAACTTCTTGTGGAAAAAAAACATGAAGACTTGTGCATAGAGATTTTATGCTTGTAAGACAATGATCAAGAACAAGTTACAGCGAACACAGTATGCTCAAAGTCTTAATGTTTTATATGCACTTCACCTACACTTTACAGATTGCTACAGCTCTATGTTCTGTATGTTACGGGGCATAACAGATGATTCTGATAATGTTAGAAAACTGCAGTATCCCAATGGCATTGGGGTACCTAGTGATTAAATTTCTAGTTTTATGACATCCTCCTCACCTTCCCTCACCCACTGGAAAATTCCTTTTATGTTGACATTTAAGAGCAAGTTGCAGGAGATGTACATATAAAAATTTCTAACTTGTCTAGCTGCAGAATGCTGACTTAAAACTGGTTGAATTCTACAGTATGATTGCACTTAAAGTAGAATATTTTGGGGGCATCGTTGCCCTTCCCTTGAGCTTGGTGGTTGAACAAATAATACTCTGTCCTCTCGACATGGACTCACTGACTGCAAATTTTACTGTCAGCTACATGGCGGCCACAATGGCATGCAGTCTTTGCTGGAGCTATCACAGCAATCATTTATCATCCTGGCTCATATTCACCAATCTGACAGTAATGCAGCAGAGGGGCAATGAACTCAGAGTTACTGTTTACCATGGGGATTCATGCAAACCATGTTGCGCTAGAAAGAACCTCACACAAAATAAGTAAATACCCTTCTTGTCTCTAGATGCAGGTGCAAATTAGGCAGCTTTGCATCTTTTATAATTATCATTCACTAAACCCACTTCATATTCTAAAACAGAGGGTCATCTCTTCTGCTTGCTAAAGCTGCTGGCAACAATGACCTTGCTCTCATCCTGCAGCAATCACAGGTATTATTCTGACATCTTAGCAGTAAGCTGATCAGCTATTTTGGTGCAGTAAAAACTGGACACATGCTACCATGTAATGATATGAAATCTAATTATAGTTCTTAAATTTTCCCTAAAATTACAAAATATCTGAACCAGTTTATGGCAACTATATCAAGACAGTTCTGACAAATTTACAGTATCTCTCACAAATAAATATTCTGTACCTGGCAATACACAGGGATATGAGAGTTTTTAAGCATTAATTTGTTTACTAAGTCAGAGAAATGTGACCTGACAGAGCCTTATTAATATTTCCACTTCCCTAGGGGTATGCAAATACACCTTATCATCAACAAAGTATTACTGAAGGCCTTGCTTATTGAGATCCAAATAGCTTCTCAGCAGCAAGTAATTATATGTATAGTTTTGACTATTTTTACATACACACACACACACACACACACACACACACACACACACACACACACACACGTGTTCGAGGTAAGGAATAGGGCAGGGCAAGAGAGAGATAGTGACAGGAAAAGAAAGCTGCTCACAGAAGCATATAATCTGAATTCAAAAGCAATCATTTTTGTTCTCAGCTCGTAAAGCCGTCTGTGGTTGATGTGTAAGGCAGTAAAAATCAGACGGATGAAGGTAAAGAATAGATGTGAAAGTTCTTCAGTGATGCTCACGCTCACACAGCAGCAGCTAGTAGCTACCAGGATTTGACCTCCACTGAGTAAAATGTAAAGCATTAGCTCTACTACAGAAAAAATATTGAATTACACAAAATGCTAAATGCACTGATTGGTTTTCCATTAAGAATAGCATCCTAATCAGTCAAAATTTGTTTCACAGACATTTTTAAAAAGTGAAATTTGTAGTACTCAAATAGTCAGTGATTAATAAATAGAAAGTAAAAATGTGGGACAAAACAAGCAATTAAAGAGGTCACTTTTGGCTCAAATGTTTTGATATTGCAAAGACTAAATGACTAATTACTAAATATATTATGAAAGAATGAAAATAGTCATAGTTAAACTCCTATTAAATTATTATATTAAACAAGTGTGCTGGAACACTGTTGGGGACACACACACACTCAAAGAAAAAACAAAACAGTGGTTCAGAATTTACAGTGAAAATAAATAAGTAAATAGTCTAGGGAGCATTAGACATTCTTTTTATTTGAACTTTAGAAGTATGCAAAAAGTTGTCATGATGGCTGTGTTTTTCTTTGCCAAATAGAAAAACATTACATTGTAGTGATATAGTTTAAACTCAGCTAAGCTCAAAGGAAGCTCAGGGAAAGCTCCTAGGTCTCTAAATAAATGTGTGCTGAAGCCTGCCAATTCTCCCACTACATCTTTCTCTGCGTAACCTCTGTCAGTTTTCAGGCTCTGTCTGCACTTCAGTGTGTGTGCATGCGTATGTGCACTACCCAAGCAGGCAGCTCGCCCGAGTCATAGTAAAGTGTTATTCAGAGTGCCACTGTCAGTCCGTCTTAGTCCCTGGAGAGGCTGTGTGCCCTCCTTAAGCCCTTCAGCAGTACCTGCAGGCACGCTCAACATGGCACTACAATCCCCTTTTGTCTTTGACTTTCAGACTTTTGGGTAAAATTGATCATGCATAGAACTTTGGCTGCCTGTGAATTGGATCAGAAAGTAAATGAAGCGTAATTCATATCCCGAAACAAATTTAGGTTCATGACAATGTGAAAATTGTAGGATTTACGATGTAACTCATAACTTTAACTAAAGATATTCTAATTTTGTATCTAAGTCAGCCAAGGTGGGTGTGATTTTAGCAAAGCCTGTTTCATTTGATTGATCTGATTAAGTCTTCAATGACTCAGTGAACTCTTCGCTCAGTAATCTTTATTGCTCCTACAGCTTAATGAAATCATATTTCACAGAGATTTATGATGTGACTAAGATAGTGAACTTACAGCATTGAAAATTTATTCTTTTTGCACTTTCTAATTATGCAGGATGACTCTGAGAGAACAATCTACATATGACTGTATCTTAATATATCTTGTGTAATTTCTTGCGTCGATCAAATTATGCCTGGACAATATGACCAAACATATTATCAGAAAATGTGTTTTTCTTATTGATATTTATTACAATATCCATGAATACAAATACTGAGGAAGGGGATACTTTAAAAACTTTCAACAAGGCCTGAAGGGTTAAGAAAAAAACATTCGGGAAAACGATAAATTTCACCATCACCTTTGTGCGTACAAGATACTTGAAATACAATAAATAATGCTAAATAAGCATAAAACAAAGTGCTGTCTACATATGTGGTAGTATAGCTTTGTGTGTTCTACCTTTGTAAATACAAGTCAACTGCATACCTAAAAAAAAATTGCTTTTCTGTTTATGCAACTTTAAAAATCTAAACAATTTCCAGTCACAATCACAGGTTTAATTACTTTACTGGGAAATCATACCCTGCCAAGCGAATATACAGTAAACAACATGCTAGTATATGCAAACCTATTTTATATGCAATCTGCTAAAAACAAGAAGCAAAGAACTGATACAAATATGGCAATCAACACATTAAATATGGCACTGAGACACTCAGTTGTATGGATCTCCTAGAGTTCTGTAAGTAAGAAGTATCTGGGTGGGTGTTGTTTTCCTAGTGATTTAATGATTCCCTCTTCAGATTTGAATACTGTTTGATTAATTCCACCTTCTCCATGCATTAAACAGTATGGCTGCTTAAACTCTATCACAGCTATACAACTACTCCATGCATGAAGAAGTTTACTACGACTGCCTGGCTTTGCCACCTGTAACTTTGTTTGTTTGTTTTTTGCAGTTATTTTATTTATTTAAGATGTGTAAATGTGTTTAATATTTCCTTTGTGTCCACTTTATGCAATTTCCCCCTGGGGCCTTTAAAGTATTCTGAATCTGAGCATATACTTTTTGATGCTTTAGTTATTTTTTGTGTACATATATTGCATATTTTTCTTATTTCCATAATGGAGAAATTTTGCTGCTGTATACAATGCAAGTGTACTCATTGTGGGACAAATAAAGGCTTATCTTATATTATATTATGTCAGATTCATTTGTTCAGCACTGCCAAACACACCACATTCACATTTATATCGGTACCTTCCATTCTCTTGAATAAATTGGCCATTCTTCTGGTAACTGGCCAACAGCCATCTTTTACCTCACAAGAGCATCGATCAGCAACAGCTGTCTATATTAAATCAATGACAATTAACTTCATCACTTTCTAGACAGGCAATTAATTGATTTTAAATTTTAAATATTAAATCTGTCTGTCAGCAGTTGTTATGTTTACTGTAAATGTATCTGCTGAAATGCAGCCTTGAACATTTTTAGCATGTAAAGGTATAGAAGATGTACATGCTAAAAATGTACATCTTCTATACCTTTACGTGTTTTAGCGATGGCAAATGGGGTGCCAGTATTGTGTGTGTGGACTAAGTTAATTTAACTAATTGCATTAAAAATCAATACAGATACTATATAGACAAGTTTTCGGGCCAAAAAAGGAAAGGATCTGGTAATATTGTAAAAATCTGACATCCCAACATTAACATTTCAATAATCAAAAGTATTTTTTATACAATTTTTTTCCTCTACTTTCCTTGTCTTATTTTTGAGGCAGTTTTTCTCATACTTACTTTTTTTTTGGATGAAGTGCATCTTCCTTTTTTCCAGCTCTTCCTTTAAGGTTTACCTCAAGTGACAAAAACACTGCTTTTATGATATGTGAAGAAGTTGAAATAGGGTGAAAATATTTTCATTCTCATAGACATTAAAGCAGAAAAGAAACATTTATAAAAGTCTATATGCTGGTGTGTCAAAGTATGCCAAATAAAAGACAAAACATATTATTTGACTAAATGATTAAAACACGACATGACTTTGAATAGATCATTTTCATTTCCCACCCCTCCTACATTTCTCCTTCTCTTGGCTTCCCACACTCCCTTCTCTCCTTTTCTCCTCCCAGATTCCTCCCCAGTCATTTGCTGCTTATTAGAGAGTCTCTCTGTCAACCTTGTCCCATCTAATTCTCACCCAATTACAATCTAAATGAACCACAGGACTGCTTAACTTGCTTTGCCTCTTCCCATTGTTTAATTTGTGACGGTAACAAACTCTGATTAGGCTTCTGCAAAGGTTCATAAATTAAGCACTCAAGACTGAATTAATCACCATTCCCTGGGAAGATAAATGGGCAATATTCAATTTTTTTTCCCATATGGATCCTACTGGAAAGAACAACACCCTGGAAAGAGGGTGTTAATGACAATGACAACATAATTTCCAGGCAGTGACATTTTGACCAGGGATGGTTTCTGCATCACCAACCAGTAAAAATGTAATTTACTTAGAATTTTCTATCTAAGCTATTCAAAAATTTTCATATGCAATTTTTGTACAGACACTGATGAGGCATGAAGCTCCCACAATAAACAGGTTTACAAATGAAGGAAAACATGAGTGAGTGAAAAGGTAAATTAAAATATTTTAAAAAAAGGAACATAAAAAGGGACAGCGATTACATCAAGAGATGTAAAGGAGACAATGTGTGTATGTGTGTGTGCGTGTGTATGTGTGTGCATGCACATGCATGTGTACTCAAGTAGCGTGGCAGGCTGAAGTGATGTAAAATCACAAATGAAAGAAGCAACCCTATCAATCAGTGAAAACAAGAACAAAACAAGAAAATGAAAAGTTATCGTTTTGATTTCGACAGCTGATCTTGTTTAGCAAACTGCAGCAGATAATTAGTCCAAGGGGAAAATCATCACAGCCTGAGCAGGAATACATATATATCATTTCTATCCTGAGGAGGCCTCCTAGCTTCCCCAGGACAAATCCTTCTGAGTTGCATCTGGATTGAGGAAGCAAACTTTCAGTGTCACAGTTAAAGAACTAACATTAACAAGCATTGCTCAACCAGTCACCATAAACAGGCAGCTATGTACAGCATGCTGATCTTGTCAATCCAATCACATTATGAAGTTAAGTCATAGCTACCCTTAGTAAATACAGGATGCTTGCTATTATCAACTTTATTTGAAGTGTCAGGTCTTTGACATTGATGGTGTTATGTTAAGTATATAGACTGGCTTATCATTACTGCTATCATCAATTTTGGCCAGCAGTTTTGTCTACAGGAGAAAACCCATTTACCATTCATTTGTTTGTACATGAGAAAGAGAGGATAAAAAGTTGTTGAGCAACATTTAAATTAACACCATCAATCTGGTGGTGGCCAGTGGTAATATTGTGCTGGGCCTCCACAAATTAATCAATATAGGGTAAACATTGACCCTAGCTGCAACATATAATTTAGTTTTACAGTCTTTAATTTGCTAATTCTTTATTGTCAAAGCAAAGGGCGACAGTAATTAGATACTATTAGCTGGCTACCTAGGGGTGAGCCATGGATAGTTAGTCTTAGGGTCACTTTACATTCTTGGACAGTAGTGACAAGGCTGTAATATTTTGTTAACAAATCTAATAAGAGCTTATTTCCAATATCAGGCAGGCCATTCCAACAGATTTAATGACTCAACACTGACAACTTTGTTAGTTGGGAAGAAGGAGAAACTGGTGCAATTTGTGCACAGCACTTCAATGACAGCCTTAGCAGAAGTGTGTTCACATTCAGTGCCATACTCTGTTCTCGTCTGTGAACAAACTAAGCGGCTATTTGTTCAGGCATTCGGCTAAACAATTACCTAGCACTGTTGCTAAACACACTAGTAAAAATAAATGACAGGCAGCAGAAGAAAGTCATGTTCTCCCACAGGTGGGCGTACCTACACAAATTATGAACTGACTAACAATACATCCTGCAGGACAGAACCTGTGTCCACAAAAGCTTTGCTGTGCATTCCTATAACCCTATTTTATAGAAAGTGAAAGTCAGGGGCCCCAAGGTGCTACACTAGCAACCATAAGCCAGAGTTATTAAGAGTGGCAAATTAGCCCAAGGGGGCAAATGCAAAAAATGCACCGATGGGAGTCCAAAGTTCCGCAGGTGATCTACTAAGACACATGCAATTCATCTGAGCATGACCAATGCAATCTACTAAGGTTACTGAAAGTTAGCAGATCTCTCTGGACGACATTTTAAATCAATGAGAGGCCACTGAAGGAGAATTCATATGTTTTTGACATTAGGGCAAATCTTCTGTTAAAAATAGCTGGGGACTATGAGGGATCTTGTGGACTGTGACAGAGATTCTCTGGATAACTCTGACACAATGGTACACAGGACAGAATTCCTCCAGATAAATTCCATATTGAAACAACGTCATGGTCCCCTGCCCTCTGGGTCTGGATCTGCCCTTGATTTCTTTCTCTCTCTATCTTTCTCTCTTAGGGGTGTGGGCTGGGTATTAATCGCTGTGCTCTTGTTCCAGGTGTGGGTGTGTCTGGGCGGACTGGAGGCTGCGTACTTGATGCTGCTTGGCTGATCACCTCTGGTTTTAAGCCCTGCATTTTCCATCATACTCCAACAGAGTGTAGCTACTCTCTATGTTGTAAGCCAGGCCTCATTCAGCCACGCATTTATTTGTTACTGCTGCATGTCATTGAATGTTGTCTTCTCTCTCCCATAGTCTGTCTCTCTCTCTCTCTGCTCTCCTTTCTCTCTTCTCTGTCCCCTCATCCCCAACCGGTGGAGGCAGATGGCTGTTCCTCCCTGAGCCTGGTTCACAGGTTTCTTCCTGTTAAAAGGGAGTTTTTCTTTCCAACGGTCGCCGAGTGCTGGCTCATAGGGGAATCGTCTGATTGTTGGGGTTTTCTCTTTAACACTGTAGTATCTTTACCCTACAGTGTCAAGCGCCTTGAGGCGACTTTTGTTGTAAATTGGCGCTATATAAATAAAAACTGAATTGAAAATACATATTGTTGGGAACCTTACCTTTTGTTCTTTTGTACTTTTTTGAAACCTTGTTTAGAGTCTCTGCTTACATCCTGTCTCTGTGTTTCCTATACTGCCAGCCCACATCTGGACTAGCCTGGGAACCCACCTGACCTACTCTTGGTCACTTGGCGAAACAAACTTCTCCCCGGAAACCGGCTCACTCTCGCAAACCTTTGACCAAGCTCTCCTGCAACTCAACAATCTAATACCCACAAAACGATTTTAAATTTTAATAAAAAAAACTAAGTCCAAATGCAGAAGCACTGTGTAAAAGAAAATTAAATATACCCTTACTGCTCCATAGGAATTAATCGAGTAAGCAGTAGCCAGGTGTTGCTCAGAAAATGAACTTCATTAATTGATCATCAGTTACTCTGACCACCTCTACAGTCAGAATCAGACTCCTTTATTGATGCCAGGTAGGAAATTGCTTGTTCAACTGGGTATAAATGAATACAGATATGCACATACAGAAATGCTGTGTATTTGAAGCTATGATTCTAGAGAAACAACTGCTGCTGCCCATCTTTCTGAGAAGTGTTATTAGGCCATTTCCATGCAATTTGACATCTATCACTCTACAGTAAAAAAGGATTATTCATAAATGGAAAAACAGACAGCTACCAATCTTCCCAGGAGTGCAAGGACTCACCACCCAATTATCAGAGAATTTACAAAAAAAAGAGCTTCATCTCAGACAGGCCTTAGGTAGCATGTTAAATGTCAAAGTTCATTGCAGTACAATTAGAAACACACTGAACAAGTATGGTTTGTTTGCAAGGATTCACATGGATATAATATGTAACAGATACAAGAGAGAAGTTAAAAAACAACCCCAAGGGGGACATGCAGACTTCACTGTGTAATGATCTCTGTGTAGAAATGTGACTAAAAACCTGAAACACCGCAAACCCTTCAGCTCACTGTACCAATTATCTTAACTGCATGTAATACTCAGTACAAGACACATCATTCTCTCCCTCCCTCTGATTAGTTAAAGGATGTTCTGCTCTGTGTCATCAAAACACCACTGTTATTGAGGACCAGAAATACATTCAGGATGAGGACTCCACGAAGAGCTACAGGACTGAGCCAAAGTTTTTGTATCATGCTCACAGCTTTAAGAAATTCATCCATAGTGAATATGTGCTTGTTCTAACAACATCTTTCACCGCACTCTAAATAAATTAACACTCCTGGTGGCAACTTTCAAAGCCACATCAGGCATAAAATAAAACAGACCATTTTCAGGATTAAATAAGTACATTACTTACGATAAAATTTAGCAAAGCACGTCCGTATGTTTCATTTAAATACACTCCTACCTCTGAAAGTGAATCCCCTAAGAATACAAATATATGCAAAAGAGTCAACCAGCAAAAGTAACTGCCCATGCCTTTCATTAGCAAAACCGACACTGTGCGTCTTGAGTAAATTTCGACTGTAACTTTTTAAACATCAAAAGAGGGTTTTATATTGGCACAGACCAAGAGTAAATCAGGCCCCAAGCCTTCAATCATACTGCTTGTGGTAATAATTAGTTCAGAACCCTGTACCAGTTGCTACTCCCTTTTCTTGGATTTGGCAATCTACAGAAAAGCAAATGCAGATATTTACATAAAGAAATGTCTTCAAAAAAATGGAAAAACACAGCACGGTATATGACAAATAACTGACTCTCAGCAAGATTCAGATCTACTGCATACTTAAAAATGGTCTAAAAAATTAAGGATAAATTATAACTCCTATAAGATGTTATTTGGGATTTAATACAAAAAATAAAAATAAAACAGCCCACAAACAGTAAATGTACATCTTATAGATTTTCAGATGTCGCCATTGTGAACCATTTTGTTGTACATCCACACAATCCTGCCATCAAAATCTACCAAAAGCTAATGGAGTCAAAAGTCTTCTGTTTTGTAGCTTATTATACATCATTCTGCAGGTTAGCCAGTTAATCACCCAGTGTTGTCAAATTCAGTCCCCTGACATTTATGCATTTGATTTACTTGAAAGCCATAACATGAAAAAGAATATATATATAAATATACACACAAACACATTCAGGAAGACCACAATCAACCACTAGGCACTGGTAACAAATGTTCACAATCTTTAATCAATTGCTTTCATCTTCTGGTGCTCCCATCAACTTCATGCTACTGTATACTAACAGCCAGGATATGTTCCAGCCCCCTGTAGCCCTGAAATACATACGCAGTAAAGAAAATGGATATATGATTGGGTTGGATTGCTACTTTATACATCCACTGAGCTATTGTGGAATGTTTACAAACACAATATGTTTAAAAATGAATCCTAGACCAGAACAACCTTTCTGTCAGCGAAGCCCATCAGCGTGGGTCTGTATTTTTCAATATATACATTCTATATGTCAGAATAGGGGTACAGCATATGGAACTGTCAATCATGTTTCTCGGCATAATCCAGTGATTAAAAAAAGTAATCAGCTAATAAACATCTGCACTGGATAGAGGACTATAAATGTGTACACCAGAAAACCTCTGTTTAGACTGAATAGAAACAGGCACAGAGAACTCAGAGAGTGAGCAGAGAAACGGCACTTTACTCTGGAGATGAAGACTGCATATCATAATGGGCCTAATGCTTACAGATGAAGTCACTTGTCAAATAGGAAGCAGTCAGCCAGGAAATATTGCTGTTACAGTAACTTCCACACAAACTGCTCAGTCCCACTGTCATGCACTCCAGCAGCACAAAACATCCAGCTAAGAAAATCATGTGTGAATACATAGACCATACATAACACACATAAAATAAGACTTTATGAGCAGTGCAGCTACATGTCAAACAACACCTTTCCCAACAACTCACCCAACAGCTCAAACAGACTGAGTAAATAGAGAATAAAAACATCAGGAATGGAAAAGGGTGATATAAAATAAACATTGCTGACTGCCAGAAAAACATACAGTTTCTATAACAACTTCTTCAGTACCTCATCAATAGTTTTGTAAATAAAATTATTTTGGGATTGATATGAAAGAATACACTTAATACTCAACAAAGACAGATAAATATGGTTGCAATGTTGCACAATTTCTGCTGGTAGTACAGATTCGCCATTGCCCGTCTGGTTGGTGGTTCAATGCCCAGCCCTGTCCTACTAAAACTCACAGGCAGACTTACAGTAGATGGAGGTTCAGGAATATACAGCTAACTGAGCAATTACTACATTGTACAACAGCATACAAGTCAAACAACCATTACTTACTCATTTCTGACAGATGAATGAAGTGGGTTGGCAGTCTAATAATTGACAAATATATTTTCAGCTTACAGACAGGTTGTCACTTTGACTGAATGGCTTCAGATGCTTCTACTTTTTATCTGTTAGAGTACAGGAAGGATAGCAATACATGGTGTAGTTGAGAGGTTTTTAATTAAAAATCTTCCTTAATTTAAACTGTAATTTTCTTTTCCAAATGGTGTCAATTCTATAAACTAATGCTTGTAAGGTTCCCAACCAGCAGTTAAATCATCTGTTGACATCCACAACAATCGAAATGCTTTCAATAATGTAAATTTGTCATGCTTTCAAACACTTCAGCTGAGAACAGTGAAGCAGTAAATGCAATGCAGTAACAAGTGGTATTTTTCATATTGTCACAGTCATATCATTATCATAACTTTGCGCAAAACTGGTTGCATGGTCCATTTTATGGGAGCCATTTAGATTTGAATTACTTTCCAGCAGCATTTCCCAGTAATCAGAAAACCAAAGTGTATGCCAAAATAACAGCAGAAGAAAAAAAGATTTTGTAATGGAGCACAACATGGCATATTTTGAAAAATGCTGTTTGGTTTGAACACAGTAAGTGTACTCACATTGATCGATGTTCCCGTCTGCTTTCCCCTTCTCCTGCAAACAGAGAACACACACAAAACTGGTTATTACAGGCTTGGAGGAGTGAGACAAAAACAGCCCTTTCTGCGGCTTCTTGCAGACCATTCGTTACTGTGCCTTCTCTTCTTTTCTAGGCTAAGAGAAAGATGATGGAAGAAAACAAAGGTGAACAGATGGAAAGAGAATGAAAAGAGACACAGAGTGAGAATGAGAGGAAATGTTCACAAGACGACAGCAGAAAGACAAGAGGACTGTTACAAAATCGGGTCCCAGATTCAATTGAATCACTCTAATTGGAAACAGACTTGCCAACAGCGTGCTAGAAGGAAGGTGTATTGTATGAGAATGTTTATCTTCTTCTTCTTCCTCTTTCGGTTGCTCCTGTTAGGGGTCGCCACAGTGGATCATCTGCCTCCATCTCTCCCTATCCCTTGCATTCTCTTCCCTCACACCAACCCTCTGCATTTCCTCCTTCACTGCATAGCACAGTTTGAATCCACCTCCGATGTTCCTAGCCTTGCTTCCTCTCCACCTGGTTTCTTGCACACACAATATATCTACCTTTCTTCTCTCCATCATATCAGCCAGCTCTCTTGTGTTATGAATCCGCATATTTGATTTGGCAAAGTTTTTACTCCAGATGCTGTTCCTGACGCAACCCTCACCATTTACCCGAGCTTGGGACCAGCACTAGGAGTACACTGGCTTGTAGGACCCTATGGCTGGTTTTAATAATCTGCTTATTGAATACTGCAATAGATCCTTATT
>VUQH01089022.1:32549-46500 GCA_015106775.1 Etroplus canarensis | reverse complement strand
ACTCAGAGAAAATACATGATGTTCCAAAACAAGGTCAGTTATGGTGGCACAGAACGGGTTTCAGAGTGTGAGAGACTCAGAGGACAGATGCCTGATGTCCAGATTCAAAATTAATCATAACAGTATCATCTCAAAAAAAATCAGAGATGTGGTTTTGAGTTCGCAAGATCCGTGACGAAGATCTAACACCAGGAAGGAAGTCTGTAGAACATTTTACATGCACTATATGAATGACAGTATTGGGCGGCAGGTTTTAATGACTAACTTCAGGTGTGTGATTCAGTCCCATTGCTGCAGGTGCATAAAATCAAGCAGAGAGCCGTGCAGTCTGCCTTTACAAACATTAGTGAAAGAATGGGTCCCCAAGACAAATTCACAATACTTTATTAATCCCAGGGGAAAATTATTCATATTACAGGCACCTGTTCAGTAAACATAAATAACAAACATTAATAGCTAGATAGATATACAGCTGTTTAGTTAAGAAAGAAGGTGGCAAACTCCATGTACAGTGAGTCAAGATATTTGTACTGCAATAATAGCCACAGGAGGAGTGACTATGGCCGTATATCAGAGGTTACATAGAGGCTGCATGGTTATTATTGCACATATTTTATTTACACAGTGAGATACTGTAAGATACATGTGGATGAAATATAGAAATGAGTGGGTGAGTGGATATAAATAAATGTAGTAATATAGTATTTAGATATATATGCTGTGAATAAGTACATAAAGTGAATATCGGGTGGGGGTGCAGATGAAGCTCAATAATCAAATAGCGAAATGAAAATAGTGTCAGGAGCATCGTGGTGGAATGAGTCTGCTGCTGAACGTGCTCCACGTCATGAAGAGGCTGTGAAGGATTGTCCAATATTGTCTTTAACTTGGACAGCGTCCTCCTCTCTGACACCACTGTCAGAGAGTCCAGCTCCACACCCAGGACGTTACTGTCTTTGCAGATCAATTTATTGAGTCCATTGCTGTCCGCTGTCCCAGCACAGTGCAGCATAGAGGATGGCACCAGCTACTACAAACCGTGATAAAACACCAGCACAGCAATGAAGTTTTTAGATATCCCACCATCAACTCTATGTGGTATTATTGCAAAGTGGAACCATTTAGGAACCACAGCAACAAAATGGCAGACCACGTCCAGTTAAAGAGTCGCCGAGTGTTGACGCACAAAGTGCGTAAAACTCTCCAATGTGCTGCTGACTGTTCCTTCAGAGTTCCAAACCTACTCTGGCATTAACATCAGCACACAAAGTGTGCACCTGGAGCTTCATTGCATGGGGTTCCATGGCTGAGCAGCTGCTTGCAAGCCTCACATCACCAAACACAATGCAAAGCATTGGACGGAGTGTTGTAAAGCACACCGTCACTTGACTCTGGAGCAGTGGAAACATGTTCTATGGGGTCTATCTGGCAGTCTGATGGACCAGTCTGGGTTTGGCAAATGCAAGGATGCCACCTATACGGTCCTTCTGGCGCTGGCCTGGGCCCCTTAGCTCCAGTGATAGGGAAATCTTAATCCTTCAGCTGGACAGTTCTATGCTTCACACTTTGTGGGAACCATCTGTTCTAGAACAACTGTGCTCCTGTGCACAAAGCAAGCTCCATAAAGGCACAGCTGGATGAGTCTGGTGTGGAACAGAGGTGGGAAGTAATGAAGTACAAATACTTTGTTACTGCACATAAGCAGAGTTTTCAGGTATATCTACTGTACAACTTTTTGCTTTTATTCCCAACATTTTAACACAAACATCTTTACTTTTTACTTACATTTTAGAAACTGGCTTAGCTTTTACATATTTGTGAGGAGGTACTGACTATTTTGCAAGAATGTTTTGAATGTAAATGGAGGGAACACAGCCATAAAAGACAATCCTCTTGGTGTATCCATCCTCAGTGCTTATTCTGACGTAAAACAGCTACAGATCAAAGAGGAAAAAACATATAATTTATGCTTCATTTGTAGCACTATCCTCATTTTTCTGTTTTAACGTGGAGGCAAAGTAATCCATCTACAGTGTAGGCAACAGCCAGTAGAGATAGTTTTCCTCTGCTTTGTTTTTCTCTGTTTGTGTTCTAAAAAATGCTTGCTTAAGCTGAGTACATTCATCAGAATATCTAATGGAAGTTAAAAAAAAGTTCATATTCTCAGTACTATTTTTTATATTATATTAATATGACATACGTTTGAATCAGAACCATGATAATTTTAATCCCAGGGGGGAAATTTTTTAAATAGTAAATTTGAAACATGAAAGATAGATAAATATGAAAGAAAATGAAAAGAAAAGGAGATATTTATTAACTTTTATAAGCTTAGCATATTTCAGAGCCTATACACAGGCCCCTCCCACTATGGGAGGGTTGTATTAGGTGTAGAAACTGTGCCTAATTACCCATGGACTGGTACTCGTATTGTGCTTTTCTACTCGAAATGAGTACTCAAAGTGCTTTTTACTATAAGCCTCATTCACACAGTGCTTTATTCTATGCTCTAAACCACAGTTTGGGGTTCAGTGTCTTGTCCAAGGATGCTTCAGCATATAGACTGGAGAAGCCAGGGTTTGAACTGCCAACCTTCCTGTTGGAAGATGATCCACTCTACTTCCTGAGCCACAGCTGCTCCATCTGAGTTCACCTCCTGTGGCAACCCCTGAATCAGTACTGTTTTTTTTGGTTTTTATTTTTTAATACAAGTATCTGTCCTTCTGCTTGAGTAAGAAATGTGTGGACTTTTGCCACCTCTGTTATGGAAGAACTTGACTGACCTGCACATAGCCCTGACCTCAACCCAATCCAATACCTTTTGGATGAACTAGAACATCTTCTGGTCCAACATCAGTGTCTGACCTCACAAATGCTCTCCTGGAGGAATGGGGGAAAAAATTCCCACAGACACACTCCAAAATTTTGTAGAAAGCCTTCCCAGAAGAGTGGAAGCCGTTATAGCGGCAAAAGGAGGACCAACGCCATACTGATGCCTCTGAATTCAAATCTCCTGTAGATGTACTTTGTCCGTATAGTGTGTACACAGGGAACAGAGGTCAGAGGACTTCCACAGCTAGTCATTGCCGTTCCTTCCCTTCAACTGCCAGGGCAGCATAAGCCTCCATCTTCTCCTGTTAATCTGGAACGTAAGGAGTTAATCTGCAACTTGCAGCATCTCATTTATAACTGAGACCATCAAAGACTTCTTTTCATCCTGTAATCCCTCACTGCTGCTAATCCCTGTCTTCTCTGCTCTTCTGAATTTTCCTTTATTTCCAGTTTTCATCATTTATTCCTTTTCTGTAGGATCCCTAATCTTCCGCTCACCATGCTCACATGATCGCTCTCTGTACTCTCTCTCCTCGCTCTGTGTCGCTTTCTTTCTTATTCTGTATTTTTATGTTACTTGTCTCTCTGTCTTCGTCTCCTCGCTTCAGAGCACTGTAGGCAACAAACCGGCATACTTTCAGACACTGTTCTTTTTGATATGCTGGTTTGGACTAATGTGTTTGCCTGATGAGCACCACCTGGTTCCTGCCAGCAGTTGGTCTCCATCTCTACATGCAGTTCTGTGGTTTGAGTAATATCTTTCTGATAGGGATGGATTGTTTCCCCACAGCCCTTCTTCAGAGGAGCAGGATCCACACAATGAAAGCCAACTGGCCCAGCCGTGCTGTTTGTTGTAGTTTTTTTACTTTTGTGGCATGCTGCACGGCATTGTGGGAGTGTTTTGTGTATGTCTTTGGTAATTTTGAAGTTGTTTTCCAGGTTGTGTTTTTGCATCCCTTTGTAGCTCTTTCTGATTTTGGTCCCCAAGCAGCAACCCAAGGGACTAAAAGATGAAGCCAAAGCCTCACTGTGAAAAAACTGCCATTCCTCTGATGGTCACTTGAGGCTTGCTTTAAAAGCAAATCAGTCTTCACAGACTTCTTCTCCTTCTTTGAGATGCTCTTTTTTAGGGGCCACCACAGTGGATCATCTGCCTCCATCTCACCCTGTCCCTTGCATCCTCTTCCCTCACACCAACCCTCTGCATGTCCTCCTTCACTACATCCATAAATCTTCTCTGTGGTCTTCCTCTTCTCCTCCTGCCTGGCAGCTCCATCCTCAACATTTAAAGTCCCCACTCTCACACCAACCCTCCTACCTTTCCTTCTCTCTCTCTGTCTCATAACACATTTTCCCCCTTTCCCCCTCTTTGGTCTTCGGCCAACAGTAGCGTAGCTTCCACCGGCACCCTGCTGGCTAACCGGAGGCGGTTGTCGTAACCCGGGCCACGACCAATCTGGTATGGAAATTGTATTATGAATCTGCATATTTGATTTTACACTGGATGCCCTTCCTGACGCAACCCTCCCCATTTACCTGGGCTTGTGGGCCTCTGTGGCTGGGTTATTAAATAAAATTGCTCCTCTGAAACTGGTCAGATACAAGGACTGGACTGGAAATGAATGAAAAAGCATCCAATGTCCAAAGAAAGACTTTGACAGACCTTTGCTAGCCCCAATTCTTTTACTGGAAGCCCAAGAACAAAACTGGAGGAATCTTCTGTTCACATGCGAAGTATTTATTAAGGTCACAGGTCAAAGTATAGCAGCGCTGGACTCAAAGTGTCAAGGCCCCCACAGGAACTCAGCCAGAATGAGCTCTGATTTCAGGAAACAATTCATATTTATCTTCTTGGGCTGGGCCTTGCCCTATACAGAGGTTGGACTTAGAATGTGATAAGCAACGTTTATGACTGTTGTTTGAGGCATGTATCTAATGCAACAGACCTAACCAATTAAAATAAGAGAAGATAAATTAGAGCCGTTCCATCTATCTCCCGGTGTACAAATCAATTCTAACCAGTTATGTTATCTTATAGTTCTGGAACATGCTTATATGTTCCAGACACATCTTACGTAAGACATGTCTTACGCACAGTGAGCTTAGTACAAAGCAAGAACATAGATATAGTACTCAGAATAAAAAGACATGATGTCCAAGAACAAAACCAATTATAACACCTTCAGATCGCCTTTATAACTATTGCTCAAGACCACTTTTAACAAAATCCCAAGACAGTCTGGCACCTTGGAAGTACTACTTTTACACAGTACTGCAGGTTAAAGAAAAAAGAGACAACAGTAGCATCTTTAAAGGAGATTTACGAAAACGTTGGGCTAACGAATCTTTAAAGCAAACCTTCGGCAGCACGTCAATGACACACTGGGCAGGAAGGTGTGAGGCGATGTGGGTCAATATCTCCCACGGTAATGACAACAAGCCACTGGGCTCAGCTGAAGGTGAGAGGCTGAGATCTGTTGAGGACGAGCGACCAGCGGGCAGCAAACTGAAAAAGAATGAAGACAAACGTAGCTTGATTAGTTTCTCATGAGCTTGTGCCACACACAAAGTCAGCTGACTGGGCGTAGTGGAGGAAAGCACAACGGTCTTACCCCTGCAGGTCTGGCCCAGAGGCTTCTGTGCTCCCCACCTTGTCAGGAGACGGCCCACCCTGCTCGCCGCTTGTCACTGCCTCGACTTCATGCGGGTTAACCCTGACCTCAGACATCACCTTTCTCCTCCACAAGGCCACCGACTCACGTACCGCAAGGCGATTTTACCCCAAACTAACTCTACAATCCCTTCCCGGATAGCTGCTAACTGCACCCGTTAGGGACATAAAACACCTACAGCTTTAAGACACCAGAAAGACGCTTCAAGTCCTGCTGCAGCTTTTTAAAAGGCTTACCGCTGGTTTAAAGTTATTTCCCAACTAAAGCGTGACCGCTGTCGATATATAAACCACACTGCGGCAATGTAGTAGCATGAATAATATCAGCTGCGGTTTATCAGCTGCCATGCTACAAAAAAATAATTCAAACGGCTACTCTGATGTCGTCAACAAACTGCGCAGTAGGATTACAACGCATGTTGGTTGTGATTGGATTAGCCGGGCGGAAGCTTTGCTGTGATTGGTCAGTACGTTTGTCAGCCCGATCATCAGACTTTCCTAAAAGCTTTAACCCACATGTGCTGCTGCCTTTTCAGACGTGTTCACTTCTGACCAGATTCTTACAAAACCGAAGTGGGACATAACATGTAATGAATATATCGTGCAGTTGGCTTTTAAAAACAACATACAGTAAAGCATACATGTTCAGTTTTGCTTCTCTCCTGCCACAGTCTGCTTACACTCAAATATTCCCTCTAAAGAAGGAATAAATGCAATTGCGGGTGAGCCCAGGACTGCACATCCAAAGAACAAAAGTACTTTACTAGATGGTATGCACTATCCATGCTTAAATCAAACAGATTAACTTGCAGTGGTTCCTGGTCTTATGCATGAGGTCACTCTTTCTACATTTCCCCAAGGAAGAGGTGTGTCCTTCCAAACACCATCCTGTTTAAGTGATTTAAATGTTTCTTGTAGAACAGTATACTAAGTACAATGATGTATTTCAAAGTCCTCCAATCCATCCTCCCAGCACCCAAAATTATAGATAACCTGGATAAATCAAACCACAATACTACAATGGATTAATATGAGGAAGAGAACCTCAAAGAGATCTTGCCAGTTTTTTTTTTCCATTGCTGCAACAACTGCAGGCAAACTCACACAGGCTGACTCAGCTGACTGAAACCATGACTACTGCTTTTCTGAAACCACATGGCATGTTTTTGAACTCTCCAAATCCAGAAAAATGACAGACACCAGTTTATTACTACAGTCTGCTGACATATATGAGTTAGTGTGCTGCACAGGGTGGTTAATGCTGGCTATTTCACTCACTGTTACATCATCTTTGGCTTTAAGTTGAAATGCATCCATATACTGTAAATTGGCACATCACTTTTTAGACTCACATGTGCTGCGTGGCTTCACATCATGTTCTCCTCAGAGTGAATTGAAAAATTAACTGGCAAAAAAGGCAACAAACTCTCCGAGAATAGCCTTTTTCTGACAGGTATAAATAGGTTCACTTTTCTTTTTGCTATTTATCATATCCTGTCTAAATCTGCACAACCTTCAACTTTTCTGGTTGGGCATAGTGTCATGTTATAAGAGGACCAATGCGTTGTAACCCCACATGTGCAGTTTGATTGACTTCAAATGGATCCCTCCCTGCTTTCTTCACAGCCACTGGATAAGAACCAGACTTTAGAAAACTGCCATTCAGGGTGGATTTTTGAGAGCTATAGAACCAATGTGAGACATGGAAAAATGGATAAAATGCTGCGTGGTTCCACACAAAGCAGGACATCTGGTCACCCCATTTCCAAGCAATGTGCTTGTGAGTAAATACATGTAAAAGTGCAGCTCATAAACACCTGATGGTTACAGTACTGTTACAGTGTTTGTTATTCATACATTAGTGTGTTGTAGTTCTTAGTCATTTCTGAGCTCCATGTGACCTTGGTAGTTAGTCATACACTCACTGGCTATTTTATTAGATACACTTTGATAGTAAGGGTTGGCTTACAATCCTACGCTTTTGCAACACTTGTCATGTCATCTGATGTTTTACATTTAGTAAGCCATTTTTAATGTTTCATTTGTTCTATTCTTATTATACAACTTCCAGGTGGGGACACAAGCCCCTCTCACCATGGAAGGGCACCCAGCTAAAATTACCAATGAGGATTAATGCACTGTGGCAACCCCTTGGAGAGAATACAAAGGAGCAACCCAAGGTACATTTTTTCTTGTTATACAACTACTGTAACAAAAGAATCTCTCAAATCCAGGATAAAGAAAGTGTAATAAAACTATTTCCAACTGTGGAGCATCATGGTTTGGGGCTGCTGTGCTACCTCTCATGTCCTGCTTGCCTGGCATCACTGATGAAACAAAAAGCTAGCAAATCTAAAAGAATATCAGAGTGTTGAAGTTTGAGAGAATGGGTAATGCAAAGAGAAAATAAGTCAAGGCCTGCACATCACTCGACAGCAAATTGTTGACCTCAATGTCCTCACAAATAAAGCTTGAAATGGCCAAGGTCCATCATGTATACCTTCAAAGTACACTGCTCAGAAAAATTAAGGAAGACTCAAGAGTATAACACAAACTCAGTTAAAACTTCAGGAACATCAGTCTGTTCACGTCATTATGAATCCATTTCACCTGCTTCAGTGCAAACGAAAGTGACAACAGCTGCACTGGAGACAACAGGACTACCTCAAAAAAAAAGTGAAAAAACATGCGGAATAAGGGGAGCGTGATGGTCTGTGGCCACCACCAGCACAACCACTCTCGTTCCCATTAGCACTAAAGCAGGTGAAATTGATTCACAATAGTTCATGAAGAAGAATTGATAGCCCTCAAGTTTAAATTACTTTGTGTTAGACTCTAGCACTTTGCTCTTAAAAATACAGGTTTACTTGCAGTTCACTGAGTAAAACTGGAGGTAGTGCCCTTTATGAGGGTTCTCTCCTGTGTAACCAGCTCGGAGATCGAGGTCAGGAACAGGCACCTATGTTTTTAAGATTATGCTCAAAATTTTCCTTTTCACAAAACAGTTAGGGCTGGTGATCCACAGAGAGCCTCTATAGTTACAGAGTCCTGTTTAAAGTCACTGATTGCAACCAATCTGCTGTGTTTTAGTGGCTTACAAAAGTATTCATACTCCTTGAACTTGTCCACATTTTGTCACATTACAACCACAAACATAAATATGTATTATTAGGATTTTATGTGATAGACCAACACAAAGTAGTGCATAACTGTGAAGAAGCAAGAAAATGATTTGTGGTTTAATATTTTTTGCAAATAAAAATCTAAAGTGTGGCATGCATATGCATTCAGCCCCCTTTACTCTGATACCCCTAAATAAAATCCCAGTGCAACCAAGAGTCCACCTGTGTGTAATTTAATCTCAATATAAATACAGCTGTTCTGAGAAGACCTTATAAATATATTCCAAGCTCTGAACATCTCATGGAGCACTGTTCAATCCATCATCCAAAAATGGACAGCTGCAATCCTACCAAGACATGCCTGTCCACCTAAACTGACAGACCGGGGCAAGGAGAGCATTAATGAGAGAACCAGACAAGATGTCCATGGTAACTCTGGAGGAGCTGCAGAGATCCATAACTCATATGGGAGAATCTGACTACAGGAAACCCATTAGTCATGCACTCCACAAATCTGGCCTGAAGAGTGGCAAGAAGAAAGCCATTGTTGAAAGAAATCCATAAGAGGTTCCATTTGCAGTTTGCCAAAAGCCATGTAGAAGAAGGTGCTCTGGTGAGGAGACTAAAACTGTACTTTCTGACCTAAACTCAAAACACTATGTATGGTGGAAAAACACCATTCCCACTGTGAAACATGGTGGTGGCAGCATTATGCCATGGGGGTGCTTTTCTTCAGCAGAGACGGGAAAGCTGGTCAGAATTGATGGGAAGGCTAATGGACTAAATACAGGACAATCTTGGAAGAAAACTTGTTAGTATGCAAAAGATTTGAGGCTGGAGGTTCACCTTTTAGCAGGACAATGACCCTGAACATACAGCCAGAAGTACAATGTAATGATTTAGATCAAAGCATATTCAAGTGGTAGAATAGCCCAGTCAAAGTCCAGACCTAAATCTTCTGTGGCAAGACTTCAAAATTGCTGTTCAGGCACTCTCCATTCAATTTGACAGAGCTTGAGCCATTTTGCAAAAAAGAACTTGTGAAAAGACTTGCAGCTGTAATTGCAGTTAAAGGTGGTTCTACAAAGTATTGTCTCAGGGGGCTGAATACATACGCACACCACATTTTCCAGATTTTTATTTGTGAAAAAGTTTGAAAACCATGAATTATTTTCCTTCCACTTCACAATTATGCACTACTTTGTGTTGATCTATCACACAAAATCTCAAGAAAATACATTCACTTTTGTGGTTGTAACATGACAAAATGTGGAAAAGTTCGAGTATGAATACTTCTGCAAGGCACTGGATCTCCTACCCCAACTGGTGACAGCTGGTCCCCCGAGACTTCCTGAGACTGGTTCTGCCTGAGGTTTTTCTTCCTGCTTGAAGTACTTCTCTCAACAATGTTGTTGGATCTTTAATAATACATTACTGATTCTGAATTATACCATCAAAGTAAACTTTCTTATTTGAGAGGAGCTCAGAATTTTACTTATGATAGAACACAAAATTTTCAGCCAAGTCAAAGCTTATAGAAAAAAAAATTTATTTTCCCCTATTCACAAAATTAAATAAAAAGGGATACACCAGATTACATCCAACCTGCACCACAGTTCAGCAAAAAGGTAATACATGAAATTCAACTGCCAGCCTTGATATCAGATTGAAACAAATTTGTGAGTTTGTCTTCCACATTCTTCCCTCAGGTATGCACCAAGCACCGCCTCACCCTCAGGACAACCACATCAAATTTAAACATAACGAGATGGTCCGCTATAAAACAACGAAAACAACCTGTTCTTTAAATAAAAAGAATAAAAAGAAAAAAAAAAACTTTTAAAGTCCAAAACAATTTGTGCACTAGAGCACAAAAATAAAATATAAAAACAAAATAAATAAAAAAAAAATTATGAAAAAAAACCCCAAATCTGTGGACAACTTCTTTTTATGTATTAACAACATGGCGACACATGACAAAACTCAACTTTTTTCCTTTTTATTATAAACCAATTATTTGTGGCACAAGAGCAGCATACTTCTGAAATGGTTGCTGCTCCAAGCACATCAGCCTGTGATCAATGCCTTCCAGCTGGAAGCTGCACAGGATGCCCTCAGTATTCACACTATGGAGTGCTGCAGCTTAAAGCGGTCACATTAGTTGGCAACAAACAAAAAGAAAAACATTTTTCTATAACACACAATCTATAGACAGAAGCTGATATGATTGCTACTTTTTAATGAGGCAGGAACAGATTTGAGGAAAATCCATTAGTCTTCATTTTCTGAGCTCTTGTGCACCCTGACCAACTGTTAACCGGCAGGCAAATGGTGATACTCCAAGTGGCCACATCAACACAGGCAAGATTTTACCCCAAGCATTACTTTAGAGTAGGGCTGGTGTGAATTTTTTTTTCTAAAAGTAGTTGCGGACACACTAACAGGCAAACAGTCATATACAGCTCCATTACAACCGTCCACTATGGACAATGACAAAGATAAAGCGGAATAAAGTAACCAGTGTCAGGGAAGAACTCTGTTTTCCCAGGCGTATCCTACACAGTATCAACGGGTGAATATATGGCAACAACAATCACTAGTTTGATCATAAGCTGGAGAAGTACCATATCAATCCAGCAGCGAGTTGCATTGCCACTGACAAGCTCTTATAAGGTGGATCCCTAAAAAGGGATCAGCTACTAGAAAAATCAAAAAGAGCAAGACTTGTCAAAGCATGCAACGTTCACAACAAGGAGAAGCCTTGATGGTTCAAACAGCCATCATCTGGCAAGAGGCTGTGATGTAAGAGACTGGTATATCCTCGGAAACAAGTGTGGATTGACGGCTGCAGTGGGACATTGATCCAAAACACTATAATTTAGGCGTCTCCCTCCACTTAAATCCTAATCAGTCCATTTTAGAAGGAGCTACATTATAAAACTATGTTAAGAGGCCTCATGTCTTATTGAGTCATTTTACCATTGCTTAACATAATCAGTATGCTTACTTCAGCAAGCCATTAACAGTCCTAAAAATCACTTACCAAAACAAAAACCTATATTTCAAGTTCAGTATATTACTGTACGCCTTACATTAGAAATCCTAAATTTCTTAGAAAAGAAAAAGTGCATTTATACCAGTAAGAACCAATTCATTCTTAGTGATGTCTTATAGCTCTGTTTTGTAAATACTCTAAAAACAAAGCAGCAAACATGATTCTCAACTTGCCTACAGTATTTAAACTCTTGTTGCAGTGTTTCTCCCAAACAATCACACATGAGCTGATTAATTGGCCTATAATCTGGTCTTTACACACATACACACACACTGCCTCCATTAAACTACAGGGACACCGATCAGACAAAATGTATGAATGGGAGGACAAAAGAACCACGCACCTGACGGCTTCAATTTATGGCAGCCTCCCCATTCGGACAATGACTAATGCAATAAATCCAAAAGGGGGAAAAAAAACATTCACTCAAACATGCGTCACTTAAGAGGTGATCATATGCCATGCAATATTTTGGTACTGCGGTGGTAGAGGACAGATGTACTGCATCTCTTTGCCTCTGACAAGGGAAGAAAAAACTAAGATTCAAGAGTTTCAGCAACCAAGGGAAGAGGAAGGAAATGTAGGAAAAAAAGACCCATGTATATGCACACCAAATGGTTTATGTGATTTTGCAGTAAAAAGTGCAAAAGACTTTGTGCACAATGTTACATCGCAAAAGCGTTTTATTGTTTAGCCTCTGGCACGAGCCTGTTCAAACACATTTACGTGCGGGTCTTTCTACTGTCGTGCATTGTAGTATTTGGGACTGTGGCACCCTATGCTGGTTCAGGTAATTCCTTTTTTTTTTAAAATAAATGTACCTATCTGCCACCCCCCTCCCCTCCCAGCCGTCTATGTCAACAGACTAATCAAATCGAGGAGGGGGAGGTCAAACTCTGCCCCCATTTTGCCCTCATCTACCTAGAATCCCTGCGGTGCTGTTGGCGAAAAAGTCACTTTAGAGTGTGTTGGATTTAGTGAGGCATTTTATCCGAGAGGTATATGTATATCCCCAGTTTACCCTCCCACACCCACCACCCTCCTCCCACCCTCCCTCACAGAGACAAACAGGGCACGGGGGGAAAGGAGGCCATCCGCAGAGTGGAGGGTCAAGGCCAGTCACATCCCTCCAGCTCTAGTTTCTCCCCACGTTCTGGGCAGTGCAATGAGTTCCCCTGTTACCCTCCCCTTCATTAACCTGGGAGAAAAACAAAGAGCAGAGCAGAGAAGAGAGTTTTAAACCACATTTTGTGAGCAAACCGACTATGAAGGGTTAGGATGGGGGGTGCAAAGTGTGATTCTGGATCAGAAAAATGATTTGGGAACAAAATGTATCATTGCTTATCAATGAGCTGGGTGTTTCATCACTTCCAGAAAGGGCATAAGGGTTTCAAGATTCAACTGCATGTTTGTGATGTAAACTGGTGGACATACCTAACAGGTCAGTGTCCTTTGTGGACCAAAGGGGTGGCTGGGTTAGACACCGTAGCAGGCTGACAGGCGTTCCTTCAACAGAGGAGGGAACTGCTCAGAGAACTGCTGCCAGTTCTCTTCACCGACCTGGTCCTTGAAGCCGTGCAGGATCTTAGAAAGAGGGGGGCAGAAATAAACAAACATGAAGGAAAAAAAAAAAACAAAAACAAACAAACTTCCAGCTGGTGTTCAAATCTAAAGGTCCAAGGATGTGTCTGATTTTTTTTTCTCCCCCATTTTGGGTAAAACTGAAAACCTGCTTTTTTAAGCCTTCTGGAAAACTACTAACAGGTTGTGAACTGGGCTTTTTTAATGGACCGTATATGGTATTCCAGGTGGGGACACAAGCCCCCGTCACCATGGAGGGTTGCGTCAAGAAGGGCATCCAGTGTAAAACTTCTGTCAAATTACCAATGCGGTGGCGAGCCCTTAGGGAGAATACAAGGGTGCAGCTGAAGACACATTTTAATGTATACAAAAACACATTAAATGGGCATTCTTTTTCATGGCCAGCAGGATGGCAAAAAGAATCTGAACTGCATGGAAGTGAGAATGAACCCACTGCTCACTTGATTTATGACCTTAGTAGACAATTTCCTTGATCATTATATTGTCTGACTGCCTGGCTTCAAGTGTTATTCAATCTAGAATGATGCTCCTTTAGGGCAAAGACAACATCTATGTTCATTTTTTAGTTTTTGGTAAATACCCAATTATGTACTTTTTAACGTTTTTTAGTTACTACCATAGTGCTAAGACAAGTCAACAGCTGTAATATGGCTTGTGCTTGAGAACATA
>VUQH01089022.1:0-29850 GCA_015106775.1 Etroplus canarensis | reverse complement strand
GGGGCCCCCCCTTCCCCCCCCCCCCCCCCAACCGGCAGATGGCTGCCCCTCCCTGAGCCTGGTTCTGCTGGAGGTCTCTTCCCGTTAAAAGGGAGTTTTTCCTTCCCACAGTCGGCGAGTGCTTGCTCATAGGGATCATCTGATTGTTGGGGTTTTCTCTCTAATACTGTGGGGTCTTTACATTACTGTGTGCAACACCTTGAGGCAACTTTTGTTGTGAATTGACACCAATATCTATATCTATCTATATCTATATATATAGATAGATATAGAGAGAGATATATAGAGAGAGAGAGAGAGAGTGTTGAATTATGTGTTCACAGATGCTCTTCTTCATACCATGGTTGTAACCAGTGGTTATTTGAGTTACTGTTGCCTTCCTATCAGCTCAAAGCAGTTTGGCTGTTCTCTTCTTTCTGTTTGGTAACAACCACCATGCCACATGCAAAGTCACTTAAATCCTCGTCCTCTATTTTGCTGAGTTGCTGCAATATATTTGATCAATTAGACATTTGTGTTTACAAGTAGTTAAACCTAATAAAGTAAGCAGTGAGTCTAGTTTATTCATACATTGTCCAGGAAGAAATTGAAAGAATCACCGATTTTATAGCCAGATGATAACATCCATATATGACTCACCATGGTCTAATGAAATGCTGCAGCTGTGGCGCCACTTCCTGAGGACACACGAAACCCAGTCTGCCAATTGTAATGGCTGCACAAAGGAAAATAAAAAAAAAAAAAAACCCCGTCAAACTCAGGTTTAACAGGCATGTGTATCAATGTGTATCTAATCATATACCTGTGTTTTCCAGCAGAGTCTTGGGAGTGTTGGGTCTATTGATTATCTCCACTAGGTGTGGCAACACCATGCCCACATAGGGCTGCATCTCTGCACCTAGAGACAGCCAGCACAGAAAGCAAGCACACCATCAGATTATCTCCTACAGTGAGAATACATGGTGAAATCTTTAACTGCATTACATTTAGGAATTTAATATCAGGCATGAGACACTTAACCCCACATGCTGCAAATTAGGAAGCAGCACAATAAAAAAACAAAACAAAACACAAAACAAAAAAAAACCAGACTAACTTTTTGCAGATCTTCTGCTGACTTTATTGATCATAATAAGTAACTGAGAAGAGCTTCTGGGGTGGGGATGTCCTTTAAACACTTATCACCCACAACAATAAAAACAATAAAACTGACAAGCCTTTCAATCCACATAACAAAACAAATGAACCAAGAGAAGAAAAAACAAAAAAACAAAACACGACTGTTGCAGTTATTTCGCAAATAAAAATTCTATTCTTATTGAAATAATTAAAATACTCTTGAAAATAGAAAAACTGTTTCTAAAACAGATTTTTAGCATGCATGATATTTTGGCTGGTGTCTCAGCCAAAGTGTATGACCCATAGTCAGGCAATGTTTACCAAAATCCTATCTGTACTGAAAAAAAAATCCACCAAAAGCCAATAACCAGTTAACTGCAAGAGGAAACTTTGGTGCAGTTTGCACAGGTCACACAGCACATGTTCTTATGTGAATTATCTGGATCAGAAAACATTATGGGAACAAAATGTATCACTTTGTGTCAATGAGCTGGGTGTTTCATCATATCCAGATATTGGGAACTTTAACAAGTTAACAGAAAAGCTATCCAAGACCTCGTTTCTCACCCATTTGCATGGAGATCTCTCCAATGGCCCAGGTGGCATTGTTACACACCGAGATAAACTCTGGATTCAGATTGAGTCCAAGGATGGGCATGAACTCAGCTGGAGAGGGGAAATGGAGACACTGGTTACAACACAGTTTTGACATTAAAATCCTATACACACACCTGTTATAGAGATCACATGTGGCTACAAGATGAACTCAATCAGTAAATATGGATGTTCCCTGATAACAAAATATGAGAGGACAGCAAGTAAATCAAACTAAGTGTGCCAAAGTTCACCACTGCTCTGATAATGGACACTCACCAATACAGGGCTTTACATGGAGGAAGCATGCCTTTGTTAGATCACCCAGCAGAGCAAAGGAGCTCTGCCTCACCTCAGGCATAGTATCCTGCAGACAGACCAGACAACATTATACAACAAGGGTTCGCAAGAAACAGTCATGATGCGTGTTTGTTTGTAATTTTTTTACGTCCAAAATAAGGAAAAACTGCATCATACCTGCATGCACTGGAAAAGCAGGGTCATGATGTTAGAGCGAGCCACTAGCTGTTCCACATGGCCTCCCAAACCTTCAGCTAGTCCACTCAGCAGATCCAGGGCCACGATCATGAAATCCTTGTCAGGGGCTTCATACTGGTCTGGATGCTGATTGTACATCTGTACAGACAGAAAAGTTTTAGTGACCCACTTTTGCAAACAGATAAAGAGCAAATTTATTCTAGTCATGCTTTTGCTTTTTCACCATGGCCTGAGCTAGTGTCTTCTGGACTAGCGTGACACAGCGCTGATAGACAGGCTCACAGTAGGGCAGAAACCCACTCTGCAGGGCCGTGGCTACTGATGACAGACACTGAAAGATATTCAGAGATAGCACAGTTATATTTTCTGCTTTCACCAAATGACATAAAAGCAGTTTTGTGCTCAAGTTAAAAGGTTTTACACAGAGGGAATACAGTCCATAATTTCACTGATCTTCAAAACCCTTTAGCCTAACATGTATCAATGGGTCAGAAAACAGGAACACATTGCACGTTTCTAAGAGACATTTGTGCTAAATTTATTCACCTCCAGCAGGGGAAAGAGATCCTTGTCTTCATCCTTCAGCTCATTCCACTTAGCAATAAGAGGGGGCATCAACTTCTGAATGTATTCCTGAAAAAGCAATGCAGAGTGGTAAGATCTCAGCATTTCCACAACTTTAAAAACTCTTCAACAAATAATTAAATTACTCCCTCCTTTCTAGTCTTTATGCAAAGCTAAGCATCTAGTCTAATGGACTACAGAGTGGCTTCTCAACAAACAAAATTAGAGTACAAATACTGACCTCTTCCTTCCACTACAGGTAAGCTTTGAAAGCAAGGCAAATATAAAAGATCTAAATTTCAAACTTACAGGCTGATTGAGATGGTGACCCACTGAATCTGCCAGAGTTCCAATGGCATCATACAGAATGAGGAGATTCTTGTGCTGGTACTTCCCAAAAGCAAAGACCAGTGTGTCCAGGATGTAACTCAGGTAGGGCACCAGCTCTGTGCATGCCTCCTCCTCCAAGGTGGCAAATGCACTGAGAAAATAAAACATGATAAAGAATGTTAACATCTAATCTGCACATGATCTTGTAGTACAGGAACAGAAAAGGCAGGTTGTGGATCAGAGTATAATATGGGAACAAGGTGTATCATTGTAGGTCAATGAGCTGGGATTTTCATCATGTCCACAATAGAAGGACATGATAAGTGCAAGGCTGCTCACCTGCAGGCAGCCTCCTGCACCTTCTTGTTGCTGTCCAGGATACGTTTCAGGAGCTCTGTCATGAGGGGTTTGAGGTACGAATCGGGGGGCTGGGAGACCACCCAGTGTGCATAGCGACTCAAAGTCCAGCAGGCAATGGAGCGCACCAAGGCCTTCTTGTCACACAGACACTGGATGAGGTGAGGGATGAGCTCTGGCAGGTAGGGAACCATGCCCTGCATGCAACCTGAAACAAGAGAAGCACAAGTGAAAAGAATAGCAGAACTTCTGCAACTAATGATTTAGTGCAAATCTAGTGATGTGAATGTTATCTTTGTCATTAGCTGACAGTATTAAACAGACTAAAGTACTTCCCTGTAAAGTGTGAAATTCACCCTCACATCACTGTGTACTTGAGACTTGCATCAGTTTAGGTTTTTACAATTAGAAGAATGCATGGTTGAGCTCTGACTTGCATTAGAGAGAGACGCTAGATCAGGCGAAGGTGAGTGTGCCCCACAACACTCGGCAAGAACTCTCATACTTTGGAACTCATCGGATACATGGAACAGAACTTACCTATACATCCTATGTAAGTACAAAACACCTGTGTCTCTTACTGTATACAGTAATCTTTAAAAGCTACTTCATTAACTGTATCAGCATAGAAGAATAGTTGCATGTGCATTTTAAGATAACCTGGGAGTGCCGAGTATAAGCTACATGCATGCAGCCTTGAAAGAGGGAAAAACACCCAACAGTAATGAATTATTCTGTGTGCCATATCTTTTGCCTTAAGGATTAGTATCACCCAAGGCACCTGTAATAATTTGGAAGAATTTCAGAAGTTTTGTGTAATCATAATCCTGTGAGCCTCTACCTCATATCATCACTACTATATCTCACCAATCTGAGAACCCATCAGCTGTTCCATCGCTCGGTCATTGTTTTTTTAAATGCAAATTAAAATTTCAATTAAAAATAGCAGAAAAAAGAAGTGGGACTCCTCAAATGATAGGTGAGGATTTTGCGACTGCACTTTAGCAAATACTTTCTCTCTTTTGCTCACGAAACAGATCATTTCCCCACATGCAAAACCTACCAAGGAGTGATTGATCAACAGAACTCATGACATTCCTATGCAGATATTAGCTTATAGAGATTATTTTTGACAAGTACAGGTCCTATACAGTTTTTCATGTTGTCGATCTGAGGTAGTTTTGTTTTACAAGGTTTTTTGTTTTCCCTGAGCCTTTCTTATGTTTCTTTCCTGACTGGCAGTTATGGTGACACTGAGCTTTGAGAATAAAAAATAAATAAATAGAAGAGTTTGGATACTAAACACTTTTCAATCAGTTTTCATATCTGTGGATAACATCAGTAAGTTTGAGCAAATATAAATAATGCAGTAGGGGTGATTTGTTAATTAAATGAGGATTCCTTGTAATATCAATCCTGTGCAAACAGGGTAGTGCACCATATAGCCATCCTCTTGTGTCCTACAAGATTACACATGAATGTCTGTATTTGGACAGGATATAAAAAGGAAATATTTTGCACACTGAATACAATAAGGCTATATCACAGCAGATTTTATTTGGAGTAGTAACTGTTTTTGAAAGACCGGGAAAATTTTATTTAGGTTGAGATGGACTGTAGTGTATTCAGCTTTTAACAAAAATTAGGTACAACAGCAAAACTGTTTTTTGTATTAAAAAAGTCTTGTTACATCTTACCCTCAGCTATGGCCCCCAACACCAGGATGCCAGACTCCTTGATGACCCAGTCAGGGTGAAAGAGCAGGCCTTTCAGGAGTGGTAGGAGGTGGGGCAGCAACTCATCACGGAAAACGTTGGCCAGCACATCCAGTGCTGCAGCCGAACATTTCCCTACATGGAAATAAGCGCCCAGTTACAATCCAACTCCATAATATAATATAATTAATATCAGCGCCACATTTGGAAAGTTTAGGGAAAATTGATTGAAATGAAAATTGAGGTACAAGCTACACAAAACAGTATGGAAGGCAAATAAATGTACAATTTACACTGAGACAGACAAGTAAAACTGATGATTACATTTTGGCAAATAACTGCATTTCTCTCCCACTTACTCAGGTTCCAGTCGGACAGTGTGTCGTCATCATCATCGTCATCTTCCTCAATGTCCTCACCCTCCTCGCCCTCCCCGCCTTCATGCTGCAAGGTGACTGTGCGTGACTTGTGGAAACGGGGCTTGATATCCTGTTCGCTATCTGGCACCGCCTCATCCTCTTCCACATCACCCTTGGGAAACAATCCAAGAGCAGTATGATGGTAAAGAAGCACAGCCAGATATTTTTTGTATCGTAAAACATTAAAAGGACCAAAGATTGTGCTCACCTTCAGTAGTATGATGTCTATCTCAGAATACTTCATCCCATTTACCAAGATAGGGATCAGTCTATATTAAGAGTACGAGAAGAGGAAACAGAAGATAAACAATGGTTCAACAGAAGGTGAAAAAGTGAAGCCCAGACAGATGGAACTTCTCACTAATAATGTACACATTAATATTTAATGAGCTACTCACTGCACTAGGTGTCCAGACAGCACTTCTTTACAGATAGGTTGCTCTGCTAGTGTCAGCCAAAATTCACAGGCCTCCAGAGCCACATTTTCATCAGGGTCCTGGGTCCGCTGCAACATGTACTGTAGGAGATGAGAAAAGGTGTGAGAGAATGGGATGCTTTGGCATTACCATAGTGTAAAAGCCTAGCACTGACTCATGGAAATCTGGATAACAGACTTTAGGAACTTGAGGTATCATTTTGCTTCAATGAGCTGGGTTTCTCATCACACCCAGATACAAGCTATTGCTTGTAAGTTCCACTTAAATGTGAGTTGGGTTAAGCACAAATGTGGCCCAAATATTCTTTTACATCTATTTGTGTGGTCCACAGCAAGGTCATTATAGTTAACTAAAAATTAAAACTGAGGAACACTGAAATAAAGACTAGACTTTTGATAAAAATGAAAACTAAACTGATACTGTGTGCTCACAAAACTAAAATAAAAATCTAAGGAAAATGTACTTAATTTTATTCTGTGTCTGATGCTGTTTGAGACTCAGGATGTCTACATGACTACATGAGTCAGCTGCGTTCACAAAGTATTGTGTAATTTTTTAATCTGAACATCTTGAAACTTCCCCAAAAATATAATATCTATATTATAATAATCAAGGGAACTAAAACTAAAACTAATAAGAACTATACTAAATATTTTCACACAAAAGACTAAATTGAAATGAGCAATCGAGTGTGGAAACTAACTGAAACGTAATTAAATTGAAAATAAAATCTCAGAATAACATAAAAATTAAATAGAAAACGCAAACCTCTTATAACTCTGGTCCACAGCTAATGGAGTGGTTATCTTAACACTTACTTGGATGATGCTATGCATGTGGGGGATGAGGCGGTCAATGCGGACCTCCAGTAACATGACCAGGGCTCGGCACACATTCTTTCGCACCTCAGAGTCCTCGTCTGCTGCCAGCGCAAACAGGCTCTAACAAGGCAGAAGCGAAGCAAGAGAAGAAAGTGTAAGTACAGGGAACAACAATTTGGGTGCTGAACAAATACAGCAGCTTTAGATTCAAGCACATAGCTCACCTCTATGAAAGTGTCGATATTGTCCATCAGGGCCTGGGCTCGGCCAATGATGAACTGGTTTACGCAGGCTATAGCATGGGACCTGCGGAGTCAACAGGAGGATTGATCAAGCCAGTGTAGTGAAGAAGAAGTGATTTACAATGAAAGTGCTTCAGTTTAACACTGAAACAAAACCTCAAATAATGAATAATAATGGTTACAAGTACCATTCATTAAAACAGAAAAAACACTACAAAGATATGTGAAGGTATAAAATAGAACAAAAAATAAGCCAAACCCCTTGATTACACAAATAGCTGAAAAAGTGACAAGAGATCTACTAACAAACAGACCAGTTGTGAACAGATCAAGGGATGTACCATTATTGACACAGCAATTCAATAGCATTAATGCTGACCCTCTTTCACTTTCAAAATTCATTTTTAAATGCCAGTGACTCAGTGTTGACTACAATAAATTGTAGTATTATCACACCAAGGAGCTCTCAGTTGTACCTAATTTTGGGGCTGCAATGCTTGAAGAACTGAAGGAATTTAGGTATCATAATGTTGAGGGGTCTATTCAGAGCGTCACTGTCCAGCAGCTCCGACGAATCCTCGCAGATCTTCTGCAGTGCGCCAAACGAGCCCTGAGACACGGACATACACAGAGAAGCTGTCAAATCAAACGCAAACATACAAGGACACAGAGGAGAGAATGAAGACTGCATCAGACAATAAGACCGGAGCAAAAAGTTCTGAATGCACTACACAGACTCAGCTTTTCAACTGAGGCTTGAAAGCAATTATTTGACAATGGAGCTTTTTATACATGATGCACATGTGCAACCAGGAAAAATTATATTATTAAATAACTCAGGGGATAATAGTGGCTCCAACACAAACATTAAAACTAAGCCGGCCTAAAAAAAAAAAAATAAAAAAAATCTTATTTTTATTACAATGTCTGCTGCTGTTTAAGGCCATGAACAATTATACTCATTTCTTTTGCCTGGTAAGACCTCTTCTCAGGAATCATGCACAAACTATGACTGACATCTCCTTCACTCTGTCAGTGTGGGACAAATTAAACCTTTTATGTGTACTCTAAGACTCAATTTCTCATTTAATTGTCAGAATGCCAAGGTTCAACCAGAACAGATATCTAATCAGTCAAATGTCAAATGGAGAAGTGCAGACCTCACACGTGTTGTAGTCCTCTGAGTTGAGCAGGTTGCAGAGCTGGGGCAGCAGCTCAGGCCATGTTTGTAACTCTCCTTTGGAAGCAATGGTAGTGATCAAGATGCCTACAGGACCAGGAGAGGTTACAGGAAAACACATACTTCAGATCAGTTATTAACAACTGACAGGACAAAAAGTTGTTGCCTTTGCAACTCTGGATCAGACAGTATGAATACAAACACCTTCACAGACACTCAAGATAGTTTTATGCATCATCTCCAGAGTGTACCACATGGAAACAGGGCTATTAAATGGGATGTGTGTAAATGGAAGGGTAGCAAACAAAAAATAATAAAGCCAACACAATACACAAACTTACCAATGGTGGCACGGATGAGCGGCGAAGGATCGCCAATGTTGTTGAGGCATTCCTGCTTGATGAAGTCAGCAACAGTTGGTGGGAAGTTTTGGTAGTGGGCCTTAACATTGTTCTTCAGTATCAGACCACTCAAAGAGCGAGTTGGCTCATCTGAGAAAATGGGGAGAAAACAAAATTGCTCCAGACACCAACTAAATGATACCAAAAGCCATCAGTGTACATTTGGAATACAGGACAAAGGTAAACAAAGCCCTGATTTTACAAAGGTTTTCCACAATCCAAATGCATCCTGAAGATATTCAATCCAAATTTTTTAGTGTCCCAATTCTGAATTGCACCTAAACTCAGTTCACCTGTTGATTACAACAAATGATCTAATTCTCTGCAGTACTCATTTCTTTCTTGATGTGAAATTTCTATGCCTAGGTCTGTGGAATCGAGTAAGACCACTCAGTCAAGCCCCTCTCAACATGGGGGTTGCGTCTGGAAGGGCATCCAGTGTAAAACCTTGGCCAAATTACCAATGCAGATTAATCCACTGTGGTGACCCCTTGGGGAAAATACAAAGGAGCAGCCAAAGGTACATGAATTCTGTCATATATACACTGTTCCAATGGAGGATGCCCATATCAAGCATGGCTAAATTTCAAATCATGAGATCAGTATGTGTGTAAGTAATCCCTGGGCGCCAAAAGCTAAGGTCTCAGACTGCTCTAAATTCTCTGTTCCAAACAGTTTTTCCCTTCTCTTAGCTCTGTATTATGTCAAAGATAAGCTTTCAGCTTCCTTTTCCCCAGGGGTCACAACAGCAGATGAGTTCGCATGTGTGACTTGGCACAGATTTTCTTCTTGATGTAAATCTCCCGTTTATTCAGGCTTGGAACTCACACTAGGTGTACACCAGCCTGTGTCGGCCAAGGATTGGCTTGCATCTCCTCCAGGTTGTGGGACTTTCCATGTGTGAGGCAAATGTGTAAACCAATACACTACAAAGCACTGGTTCTCAAATGGGGGCATGTGTACCCCTAGGGGTACTTAAAGGCACTCCAGGGGGTACTTGAGATAAAAAAAAAGTATTTATATTTTAAAAAACAACAATTCTTTAAAATAGTTATTTAATAAATATTCCAATTGTCCAAAAAGTCATTCATTTTCATATTCAGTAGGATATAAAATTTTATTAACCTTAAAAAAACCCAAAAATGATCTGAATGTGTTACATTTTGCTAAGACAGAAAAATCAAGACTACTCACCTTCAGTTTTAAGTCTTGTAAGGACAAAAATGAGATAGTTGTTGAAGTCAGGGAACTGGTTGAGTTGTTCGAGTTTCTAGTATGCCGGTTAAGAATCATTTAATTTTCAAATTAACCTCTGTCTATGCCAAGTACATTGCTTAGCACTCCTACAATAGTAAAAAATAAAGAACACTGTAAGACATGCACTGGGTCTTTCCAACACACACTAATTATATATTACTACTTTGTGGAGTTTGTGTAAAAATGTCAAGAAATTTAAAAGCACATTTAGGATTCTCTCAGCTTTGCAGATGACTCTGTAGTCATGTCACAGTTTGCTATAAGTACATGAAAAACTGCTCATCTCCTTTGGTCTAGCAACTTCTAGCAAAATCCTCAACACACGGAAAACAAATTCTAACTTGATATGACTGTTTACATGTCACTAAACTAAACATCATTAACCAGTTATATTACGCCCACCCTCAAAATAGACTGCAGTAGGATACTTGTTGAACAGCTCTCTGTGTGACTGTGTTGGGTGACTGGGAGTCTTTGAGCAGCTGGAGGACCTGCTGAAGTCCCTGCTCATCTGGCTGCCACTCCATCCTGAGAGAGTGAGAGAGAGAGAAGACAATAAATCCATATGTAATAAAGATGTTTGTCAAGTTGTAGTAATAATTGAGTCAGAGGAAGAAATATTGAGAAATGTGTAGGCAAGTGGTCTCTGGATCAGACAGTATGAATACAAATACCATCAGCAACTAGTCAGATGTTTTAAATGCATCATCTCCAGTCCACATGTACGTATGCAGTTATATAAGAAAAGAAAGGATTTTGTGCAAAAGTGTATACATAAGTAAAGCATCTGACCTCAAACTCTGTCAAATGGATGCTAAGCAATAACATGTCGTAATTATGTTGTAAATGTTATTGACGAGCTGGTGACATATTGAATGTTTTAAGTTAAGGCAATCTAATTTTTTAATGTCATTTCTATATTTCATATATTTGTATTTACTGTTTTATTGTCTTAACTTTTAATGTTTATGGGGCATTGCACTTTTTACATATAGGTTTATACAGTTTCATTTCCTTATCTTTCATATACATTTACTTATACCTAATGGAGCATCTGGAACCCAAGCAATTTAACCCATGGGACTAAGTAAGGATCCTGATTGTGTTGGGCCCCTTTCCAGCTGATCACTACCACAAAAAAAAACCTTCTGTTTATTGATCTGCGAAGGTATTTGAACTCACTGAGGTCTTACTTCTGCAATCTGTCTGCATCTGTCTGCATTACTGACACTTTGAATAGGCTCCTGAGCACCCTACAACCCTGAATTGAATAAGCAGAAGAAAATGGATGGATGGAATTAAGTAACAATTGGGTCGCAGGGGCACTGGAGCCTATCTGTCAAAGGGCAAAATTCAGGGTACAGCCTAGACAGGTTGCCAGTCCATCGCAGGGCAATACAGATACAGACAACCATTCTAAACAGACTACGGTCAGTTTAGAATCACCTGTTAACCTAAGCCCTTTAAACATCCTTGGACTGTGGGAGTAAGCCAGGGTACCTGGAGGGAACCCCCACAAGCAGGAGGAGAACATGCAAACTACACATAAGGGTAAAGTCCGTTGGGCTTTTTACACCCGAGCCTACAAGGCTCATCGGGCCGGAGCTTATCCCCGGTTTCTGTAGCATGAAGCGACTTAGGAGTTAGACTCCTCCTGGATGGGACGCTAGTCCATTGTAGGTTACCTCCCCAGTATTTACTGGTACCCATTTTTACTGCTGGGTGGACAGAGGCACACTCGCAGTTGGGACCTTGCCTAGGGGTCTTGGCACGGCGGAGGTCTGACTGGGATTCGAACTCACAACCTCTCGATCATGGGCCCGGCACCTTAACCATTACACCACCACCCCTAAACCACACATAGAAGGGCCCAAACTGGTAGGTTGATGGGCTCGAACCCAAACCCTCTTGCTGTGAGGCAACAGTGCCCATGGCCTGTTTAATTCCCACCATGTATCAAAAGAGCTGAAGAAGAAAGGATAAATTCTAAGACAATGTGGCTGTGCAGAAAGATATAGCTGCACACGGTGTAAGGCCAAGGGGGACAGAGGGCCAACGGACAGATGGAATAAGCCCAATGCATTGGGACTGCCTGCATGCCAACACCTAAAATTGTAAATGGAAATCGGCTTGCGGCACAAAAACGAGGACATCAGACAACACGACCAGCTAAAATCTCTGTGACCCGGCTTAACTGCTCCAAGTTAATCCTACCCCCATCCCCACCCCCACGCCATCCGGTCCTCTGGTCTAAGTTGCGGAACCGCTTTGTGCCTCCGTATTTCTCCTTCAAATTTTAACGAAGTGCTGTTTAACACGTGGGCCCGAGACGCGCGGTTAACCCGAGGGGGGTCGCGCTCACTCAGCTGTGTCTGGTCACAGCGAAAAAAGTTGTCAGGAAATGAGTGAACTACGAAGCACGACCGCCACGTCCTGCACCGAGCCACGGTCCATGCAGTTCACCTCCTCAACCTTTAACATTATTAGCTAATTTACTCCACTTGTAACCCCAGTTGTCGATGAATTCATCGGCGGTCTGCGCAGTGTACAGCTGACCCAATGCTACCCGTGTTGCCCTTCTTGCTCAGGCCTGGTCGGCAGGGCAGCTCCCAGCTGGAGGCTCACAATGTGGTCGGCGTGAAAACAAGAAAATGCCACCTTTAGCCACCTAGAGAAAGCCCTACACCGAACGAATCTTTTACAGAAAGCTAACGGCTAGATAACCGTTTAAGCCACAGAAGTTAAACACAACGATGGAAGCCAGTATTAGGTAACAAGTAGGTGATCACGCTTTGCGAGCTGGCGTTAGCCGCTAAGCCGTCTGACAACGGAGTCCGACCGACCGCGCTAATGCTAAAGCTACTAGCCAGGCTAATGCTACTAAATTGAAACCGGCTTCGATATTTGCTATATATAAACGCCTACCTCAGCGAGAATAAACCATCGAAGTATTACAAGTATTTTGTTAAAGTACAAACGTATTATATACTGTACGTACAATATTGCTTTGAAAGTTGGATACTCAGTACTGGGCCGCTCTTCTCTTCTGCTTCCTAGCGGTTCCTCTTGTTCAAATGAGCACGCCGATTGAAATTGACCCAGGCAGGCTTCCGTTCGATACACATTTTTGCCAACTGCGCGAGATTTACCGTGGAGTTCACAGGAACCAGTTTTGTTTTTCTGTCCATATTTGGTTAAAACTAAAAACCATTACTTTCAAATAGGATACGTTGTTAAAAAAATATAAAGATGGGGGTATTAAAGCAGGTGATTCTGAAATTAACTGAATGGTGTTTTAAAAGTAAAATGAGGGGGAAGGGCTATTTTGTTACACTCAGCCATATATAAATAAATATAAATTTGAAAGGCAGTAGATATGAAATATCAGAGATAAAAAAATATGATTAAAAAATAAAAAATAAGCCTTTCTGTATGAATTACTACATGTAGCATAAATAATTCTAAAGTTAAACACTGTAAAAAATGAATATTTACAATGTGAAAAAGCCAAGGGGTCAAAGCGAAGAGTTTGATGGCCACAGGTAAGAATGATTTCCTGGAATTCTGTGGTGCATCTTGGTGGAATAAGTCTGCAGCTGAACTCTATTCTGTACTCCTATGTCTGTCCAGCACATCATGGAGAGGGTGTGAAGGATTGTCCAATATTGTCCTTAACTTGGACAGCATCCTCCTCTCACCACTGTCAGAGTCCAGCTCCAAACCCATGATGTTACTGGCCTTGCAGATCAGCTTGTTGAGTCTGTTGTTGTCCGCCTCTTAGTCTGCTGCCCCAGCAAACTACAGCATAAAGGATGGCACTGCCAACTACAGACTCATAAAACATCCTGAGTATCATCCAGCAGATATTGAAGGACCTGAGATGGCTCTGGACCTTCTTGTAGATGGCTTCTGTGTGTTTAGTGAAGTCTCATTTATTGTCAACGTAAACACCCAAGTATTTATAGTCCTTCACTATCGCTACACAGACTCCATTGATGGAAACAGAGACCACTGGTGTTTTTGTCCTTCTCATGTCCACAACCAGTTCTTTAGTCTTTGTCATGTTAATTTGCAAATGGTTCTGTTCACACCACATGACAAAGTTGTCAGCTACAGTCCTGTACTCATCCTTATCACCCGCTGATACACCCCACTATTGCAGAGTCATCAGAAAACTTCTGAAGCTGGCAGGTCTCTGTGCAGTAGTTAAAGTCCATGTTGTAGAAGGTGAAGAGAAACGGCTCTAATCTTTCCTTAAGGATTTCAGTTCAATTCAATTTTATTTATACAGTGCCAATTCACAACAAATGTCATCTCAAGGCACTTTGCACTTTAAGGTAATGACCCTACAGTATTTGAGAGAAAACCCCAACAATTCAGATGTCCCCCTATGAGCAAGCACATGTTGACTGGGAAGGAGAAACTCCCTTTTAACAGGAAGAGACCTCCGGCAGAACCAGGCTCAGGGAGGGGCAGCCATCTGCCTTGACTGATTGGGGGTGAGGGGATGGTCATGACATTTGGAGTGGGGCTTATATAGCACTTTTTTTACTCTAACTGAACACTGAAAGCTCTTTTTACTACAAGTCTCATTCACCCATTGACACACACATTTACACAGGACTTTAATCTATGCCAGGGGTACATATTTTTTGTGGACATTTTATTTATCATAATATAAAGTATAATGAGCAATAACATTAACAAGAAAAAGGGATGTGTATAATTTTAAATACAACCTGGCAACAAAATATTTAAAATAGTTCTTGTAGTTTTTTATTTTAGGGATAAAGATTTCTCATCAACAGAGCTTATATAAGAATAAATAACTAAAAATTCAGAATTAATATCCAATGACCATGATTAATAACTATGGTTAAATTAGGCAATCCTCTAGCTTTTACCTAAAGACACCATATTAGAATAAAATATCTGTTTAAAGGTGTCTTTTAACTTTTATACAAAACAATGTATCTTTGGCTGCTTCCATGTATTCTCCCCAAGGGGTCGCCACAGCGGATTAATCCACATTGGTAATTTGGGAGAGGTTTTATGCCGGATGCCCTTCCTGATGCAACCCTCCATGGCGGGAGGGGCTTACTTCTTCCAGTCCACACATAATTTTGTAACGAGTTTCCTGAGATGCTTTTAAATATGATCCAGTATATGACCAGTAGATGTCAGTATTAGATGTTAGATTAATGTGTGAAATTACTGCTCAGCTAGTAAATGATTTATCTCTAACAACACCATTATTGGTATTTTCACAATCAGGCTCAACACTGGACAAAAATCTGAGATGGAATGTGAACCCAAAGTGAATACGAAATGGCGAAGCAAACTTTAATCTAAAATATGAAAACAAAGTTAAAAGACGCAACGAGAAGCAGAGAGTCAGAGATCAACATCACCTTCAGCAGACAGATCTTTCCAATGACTCAAGCTACCTTGCAGGCTCCTCCAAAAGGAGCTTTATCATCTAAAAATATTTTTTTCACATTGAAATGTTTACTTATTTAAAAAACAGACACCTGAGATGAATGTTCATGATCTGGTGAGGAGGGATAATCAAACATTACATATGTCCACAGCAGTTGGCATGAAGTGCTTTTCATAACCAGAAATAACCTGGTCTTCCTCTGACGAGCTCCAACATTCCCCCCTATCCTCATCAGAATCAACCATTTTGCTGTATGCCTCTTTTCCATATTTGCGATCTGTCCTCTCAGTCTCCTCTGTGACAGTGTGCTCATCTTGGTATTCCATCTCTGAAGACTGATCTCCTGCCACACGCCTTGTTAATCTGTCTGGGTCGAAACCCAGGGACGTCTTTTCCACAACTTCCAGCACAGACATCTTGGGTTGTGGCTCATTGACAGTAATGCAGATCCAGCCCAAGGGCTCATTAATCTACAGAGAGGTCACACAGAGGACCAACATTATTTTCCTTTGCATTTCATTGCATTACATCAATACATAATAAAATAAACTAGGATTTAAACTAGTGAAAATTTAGTTGTAAATGGTACATGCACTTGGAAGATCATGATATCACTCAGAATCAATAACCAATCTGAACTCTTTTTAGAAAATACGAAAGGGTTCCTAAGGCTTAATTCAGACTAGACTTCAGATTTATTTTTAATTGTCAATCATAATGAAATATAAGAGATATTTTATGATAACCAAAATTTAAAAAAAGAAAAAACCCTTAGTATCAGGGACACTGGTTATTTGGTTTTGTGGTTCTTTCAAGACTTTCTAGTCAAACATTAAAACACAAGCCTCTATCTGTCAGAAGCTGATCTATGCAACTTATCCATGTAGGCAAGGGTACTTGAACCTGTGACTCTTTTGCCCATCTAGCAGCACTCTATGGCTTTGACAAAAAAGCTAGATGAATATGAAAATTGTCCTCTTTATTTTGCTGAACCTCAACTGCAGTGACTGGAATGGCTCATCTAAAAAGAGAGAATTATACAGTGCATGGACAGATTACTCTCATGCTATTACAGGTGGACTTTAGTCAAAATCGCATTGAAACTTTACTGTTTATTGTCTACTTTTACTATGATTAAAGCTATAGGCTATTATTTTTTTAAATTTTTTTTAATCACTGTAGGTTCCTTCTAATTTAATTAATATGCACTTAAACAGATAGGACTCAAAGTGATCTAAAGAGCTCTATGATTACTCTGTTTCAAAGTAGGTCAACTCATGCTAATACATAAGTAATTAAGTAAACAATTTCATTCATTATAATTCTAAAATTTGTATTAAAAGGTAAAAAAATCAAAGTAATTTTGTAATGTAAAATGTAAATATAAAAGTGGTAAATTATTATAAATAGCCCCTGCATAGTCACATGTTGTAAAGATTTTAATTATTTACACCTATTAATAATGTTGATAGGCTAATTTATACTTAATAGACTGTCACACCTTCAGACAAGATATAAAAAGATATTATTTATTTGTCCCAAAGTTGGGAAATTCTTTTGTTACAGCAAGAAAAATGTTAAGTCTGGAGTCTAGAAACACTGGGCCTCATTCACATATATGTCCTGCGCAGCATGATGATATTATTATAATCTATAATAATAATAATAATAATAATAATAATAATAAAGTAGTGGTTTACACATTTGCCTCACATGCGAAAGATCCTTGGTTGGAAGGCAGTGGAGACCCTTCCACAATAGGATTGCATTAGGAAGGGCATAAGGGTGTAAAATATGTGCCAAATTACCTCTGTGGATATATCCACTGTGGCAACAGCTAAAGGTGGGCTGTTATTCATAATAATTAGTATTATTCAATTTACAAATATATGTTGAAAATTGCTAAGACAGCCTGGCCTTCATACATATGATCTGAGGCAGTTCTAAATTTGTTTGTGTAGTATGAAAAAAGTCAGGTAAGAAAATACTGATGAAATCACAGATTTGTGCTTGAAACATACATATGCTTTACACATAGATCTGTGAATGAGGCCCATCATGTGCAGCGTTTTCCTGCCATAAAATGGGCCTTTGGGGGTGACTACACATGCAAGCCCATGGTTTGGATGTAGTTAACTTACTTGACATAAGCCTCTGGATTTTCCTGTTATTTCTGGCAATTTCATAAACAAAATATATTTTATGCTGAGTAAATGACATCACACGGTGATTTTCAGTCGTAGAAAGTTAAACCTCTTTGGATGGTGCCAAATTACTTTGCATGAAGAAAAAATTGCTGAGGGATTCCACTCTCTTGATTCGTAATGCATTAAGCATGAAAAACTACCCAGCAAACATGGCTGAAACTCTCATAACATCTCTGAGGTCAAAAGTGGTCATAGTACAGCTGCAAAAAACTTTAGACAAACAGATGATGATGTTGTTTCTATGTAATGTACAGGTCTAGCCAGACCATGTTTTACAATGCGAGAAATAAAAATCGGATTATTTCACTAAAGGAATGTAATGCATCTAGCTTCTCTTCCTCTTTTTTCTTTTTTTAACCAGCATCAACTAATCTGTTTAGAATATCATTGGGAACCACTATGTCTTCTCCATGTGCACAGACTACTCTTACTGCAGTTAAAAAAAACCAAAAAAAACCAACCCTGTGGTTACTACAATCTAAATTCCAAAAAGGTTAAAATGCTTTGTAAAATATAAATAAAAACAAAAATGCACTGATTTGCAGACCTCATAAACCAATATTTTATTCATAAAAGAACATAGAAAACATATTGAACATTAAAAGTAAGACATTTTACTATTTCTTTAAAAAAATACAAGCATATCTTGAACTAGACCGCAGCAACATGTCTCAAAAGAGCTGGGACAAGGGCAACAAATGCTGGAAAATAAGGGGTACTATAAAGAAACAACTGGGGGAACATTTTGCAATGAATTAAGTTAATTGGCATCAAGCAACTCATGTGACTGGTTCTAACTTTTTGGAGATGTGTTGCTGCCATCAAATTCAAGAGGAGCAAGTATTTTTCATGAAATAGTATAATGTCTCACTTCCAACATTGATATGTTTTTTTATATTTTTGTGTATAAAATGTTGGTTTATGAAATTATCAAATCACTGCATTGCATTCTTATTTATATTTTACATGGCATCTCAACCATTTTTTTGGAACTGAGTTTGTATAAACAACACCTTTAAAGCCATTTACAGTTATGTACACCTAAAGTCCGTGATGTCCGTGATGTCAAACTCAAGTATCCAACTGTTAGAGTGTGAGGGCAATTAGCTCAGTAGGAAAAGAAATGGGCCTGAAAGTATGAGATTGTGAATCTGAGTCAACCACTGTGTTTTTCCTTCACATTCTTTTTACTGAGAATGTTTGATTTATTTCATTTTAATGTAATCAGTAAAGAGATACCAGAAATAATTTTTAAACATAAACTTTCAGGCAATGTTCAAGAAGTACCTCAAACCCGAGTTATTCAATCTGCAAATATTTACTGGGTATTTGCACAAAATACACCAGCGTCCAATACACACTGCCTAGTGCTGGTTTCTTTCATGAGTTTGGATGAATAGCCAGCACATCTGCAGTGACCATCCGAAAAACCAGATGTGATTGGTTTTGGTCCTGCAATCGTGATCTACAGGACAATAATGCAAGCTTCGTTTGGTAAATTAAAAATATTATTTTTAATATTTAAATTATAAAGTAGTTAAGTCATTTTAAGCAAATTAAAGCTGTATTTTTACAGTAATTAATTCAGTTCCCTTTAAGACTTTTCAGGGCTATACAGAAACTGTGCAATTGAGTTTCAGTCTAACCTGGTGCTTCATCTGTTTAAAGATGTGGCTATTGCGGGGATCTGGAACTTTTTCATAGAGACACCCAGGCATCAATGGACACACTTTGTTTTCTCCTTGATAAACACTGGCAGGGGCAGAAGAATAAACAGTGTTTAAGTCCAGAAACTCCACATTTTTAAAGGTTAATTTGTAAAACCTGTTAGTTTAATTTAATGTCTTTATTCTCATTTTAGACATAGTTTTAGCAAATAATGATCCTTTTGTCTCTATTTTTAGTGTTATTAAACATTTATTCAAAATAGAGTAACAATAACAGAAGAGCAATTAAGTAAGATAATTGTGATGTACTGCATCTATGTTTCAGATATGAACATAACAAAGCTTCTGAAATGTGAAAGGGCCAGACACATGAGTAATATGAATATCTCACCTCCATAAAATACAAGCACTCAATAAAATTAAAACCAATGCAATACTTCCAGTCACAACCGATATCAAGAACCCTGAAAAAAGAGAGATAAACGGTAATTGTTAGAGAAATGTGAGAAATTAACATGAAATAATAAATAATTCAAATCTTATAACACTATGCCCTACATTCCATTCTAAGTTCCTTGCATCCAACAACAACAATAAGCAAAAACTAGAAACAGTTGGATGTCATACCAACGCCTTCGTGGCGGTTTGTGTTGAACAACCTGGTGACATTTCCTCCAGGCCCAGCTTCAGTCACAGCTCTGATCCACACCTCATACCTCCGGCCTGGACTAAGATCAGGCAGTTTAAAAGACATACTTTCATCATGTAGGGATGCACTCACGTTGTACTCTAGGAGACATAAAATGCTTGGAGTGAGGTTATGTAATCAAAGACACACTTAAGATATCTTGCGTTTTAAAAAGAGAATGCCTTTTTATCAAATATCTCAGTGTGAGAAATCCCTCATTACATACATTGTGTACTTTTTATTATTTATTAATTTTGTAATTATTGTAATATACATAGTGGGTATTAATTCATTAATTATTGTGTTAATTGAAATTTTAGAAGCGGTAGTCCTGGAATACAAGCACAGTGGCTCAGTAGTTAGCACTGCTGTTTCACAGTTAGGAGGGGCCTGGATTCAAACCCAGGTAGGACCCTTCAGTGTGGATTTTGCATGTTCCCCCTGTGCTTGTGAAGGTTTTCTCCAGGAGCTCTGGTTTCTCCTGCCTTTGAAAAACATGCCTGTGTAATGCTATCTGTCAGCCCACGACTCTCTTGCAAAAGAGAAAATTTAAGTCAAGAGTTCACTTCCTGGTTGAATCCAGAAAAGACCAAACTCCTCCACAAGAAGTACAGTATGATCAGCAGATAGAGGAAGTAGATGACATCAGGAAGTCCTACCAGTGGCTAGAAAAGGCTGACCTGAAGGACAGCCTCTAATCATACAAATACAAGAACAGACCCTAAGCACTAAATCCACAGAGGCAGGAGTCTCCCACAGCAGACAGGCCAATTGCAGGCTGGGCAATGATCCCTGCACATAATAGTAGAGTGTAAGGGTGCAATCACATTAGAGCGATCTATACTATGTTCAAGCATCTTTGACCATCAAAGTTCAGTCTGTTTAACTAGTGTGACTGCTGCGCATCATATCTAGGTACAGTTAATCAAACAGTACCCTGCTTCTGCTGCTTCTGCGCTGTGAAAATCACTGATTTATGTACTTAACACATCTGCCACATAATTCCCAGTTAAGCCACAAAATGCATAGAATCCTGAACCCTTTGTGCGTTGCAAGATTGCTATTCAGAGGCAGAAAGACAGAGCAAGCCTGAGAGAGGAGTTGAGATGCTGAGACAACCTGAAAGCTCATTCTGGATCAGATTATTAAGGGCAGGCTGAGTGCAGGCTAGTGGGAAAGTAGTAGTATGAGGCAACTGTGCATCTTGTTAGTACATCCTATGAAAAAATACACTATAAGAAGCATAACCAAGTTGTTGGGATAGCATGTAGGAACACCTGTACTGCAAGAATTAGTCCCCAAGTTCCAATGGGACATACTCCTAAAAGTGGCTAGAAACAAACTGGGGTAAGACCATGTGGGACTGTGGGACAAGCAACTGCTGGCCAACCAACCACACATAACTGTGGTTAAAATGGAGTAGAGGACCGCAGTTTTGATAGACATCGCGACCCCAGCTGATAGTACCATCAGAAAAGAGAAGCATGAGAAGGACTGAGCTGCAGCAGATGTGTAAGGTAAAGTCCAAAGTGGTCCCAGTGGTAATAGGAGTATTATGGGCTGTAACCCCAAACTGAGAGAGTTGCTCCAGCAAATTCCAGGCACAACATCAGAGACCTCAGTCCAGAAGAGTGAAGAACTAGGAACAGCTAAGATAATGTGCAAGATCATCAAGCCTCTGGAGGAGGACCCAAGTTTGAGGAAGAAGTAATAATATAAAATGTTTCAGCTGTTTTTATTCCTACCTCAAGGATGTATCTGGTACTCCAAGTCTAGTCCTACATTAGGCTTCAGCAGAGATTTGTGGAAGTGATTCTGAGATAATTCATAAATACAACCCAAAAATCTCTCTTGTTTTCCTGTGTTTTTGTCCCTCTTTCCTATATAATGCAGTTTATATTTTAAGCATGCATATGGGCGTATTTACTGAATGTGAAAAATAAACTTTGCAAAATCAGGTGACTATATTTTCTGTACTTCCAAGAATGATTGTACTGTATGATGGTACAGTATAGTTTGTTGCTATGTACCTTTTTGTGTGTCCAACCCAATTTGGTAATACAAGATGTGAGCAGTCTGCTTGGAGAGGGGATCAGGCTCCCAGTAAAGAGTCACATCAGTGCCATCAATAGAGGATACCGTAAAAGAATGTACTGATGCTGGAGCTGGATAAGAAAAAGACATAAGGATTGTAAGTTCCACTTAATACGAGAACAGAAAAGTGTCTATAGTGAAAAAAAACCAGCTCAAAACCAAAAATAAAAGGCCAAGAACAAAGCAAAAATGCTGACCTTTTTGAAGAGAATATCCAATCACTGATGAGAGTCGATGGATGGCACTGCTGTTTGACACCGCAAACAGAGACACTTGATATGGTGTGTACTTTTTAAATTGACCTGTAGGTGGAGACATACAACACAAAACAAGGTTTTTCCATTCATTCAAGTTTAAAATTTACTCAATCATAAAGACAAACTCTCTTTATATTAATTTTATTGATAAATTCTAAGGCCACTGTGTTAGATGCTTAAAATAGTTTGGCAGCACCGTCATACAGAAGATCTTTGCTAACTGTGCATCAAAATCAAACTGACCTTTAAAAACTACTGTTGAATTTCCTTTGTCCACTTTGATCCAGTCAAACCCTTGGCCAAGAGGACATCCTGCCTGTTTGTATTGTATCACATATCCTCTCAGGTCATCAGAGAACTGAAAGGGGTGATTCCACGATACAGTGAGGTTCTCTTCAGTCATCTTGAGGTTAATAACTTTATAATCTTCTTCTTCTTCACCTTAGCAAGAGACAAATGCCATGAGACAAATGCTACTGTGGGCTAAAGGAAATGCAAATGACGGATAACCTTGATTATAACTATAATTTAGTTACATTTCAAGATACACTACATGGACAAAAGTATTGGACCAAATCTCTTAATCCTTAAATTGAGGTATTTCATTTAGGCCCATTGCCACAGGTGTATAAAGTCAAGCACCTACCTGTGCAATCTGCCTGTACAAACATTTGTCCTAAAGAGCTCGCTGAATTTGAGAAAAATACTGTAATAGGATGCCAGCATTCCAACAAATCAGTTGGTAAAATTTCTTCTCTCTCAAATATTCCACGACCAAATGCAAGCGGTATCATTGCAAAGTGGAAGTGACTAGGAACCACAACAACTCAGCCACAAAGTTACAGACCACATAAAGTTAAATCCTTACATCATCAAGTGCCTAATGAAGTGGTGGAAAGAACGTTGCCACTGGACTCTGAAATAGTGGAAACATGGTCTGTGAAGTAACGATTCACTGTCTGGCAGTCTGATATACAAGTCTGGGTTTGGCGAATGCCAGGAGACTACACTGTGCCAGCTGTAAAGTTGGTGGAAGAGGAATAATTCTGTTGAGCTGTTTTCAGGGGGTTGGCCTGGGCCCCTTAGTTCCAGAAATCTTAATGCTTCAGCTTACCAAGATATTTTGGGAAATTCCATGTTTCCAGCTTAGTGAGAAAATTTGGGCAAGGCCCTTTTCTGCTCCAACATTACTGTACACCAGAACGAAGGATTAAGATTGAGAGTCAGGCCCTCCCATCTTACATCACTGTCAGCTCCTCTGGATTAATGGGCAAAAAAATTCCTCACACACACTCCAAAATCTTGTCAGAAAGCCTTCTCACAAGAATGGAATTATGGCTGCAAAGGGGGGGACCAACACCACATCAGTGTCTATGAAATGAAAATGGGATGTCATAAAAGCTCCTATATGTATAATGTGTAGGTGGCCCAGTACTTTTGTCCATATAGTGTACTTCACAGGCCCAGGCCCATATTCACATAAAGTCTCAAAGGTAAAAAGCAGCAGCAGCTGAAGGGAAGCTAAAGTGGACTGCATTAAACTAAATTTGACTTTTTAAAAAAAATCAATTAAAACTGCAAAAATATAATAAATTCAAGCAAATTTGCCATTACCTGCAATATGTCACAATGTACTGGGATGTAAGTGGCCTTTTAACTCAAAAAATGCTTTTATCTGTAAATCACTTCATTGTTCATTCTTAGATTTGAAAACATGGGCCTAAAGTTATTATCAATACATCATCAAGATTAAAAATATCTCCTGTTTGAGACAGTAAGGAGGTACTTTCAGTCTAAGGATTTTTTTGTGAATAAAGGCCTCCAACGCTTTCCATACTTTTGCATGTATGTTTTGTTTGGTATGTATGTAGGTATGTCTGCACAGCTGATACCTGTTACTGGTATAATCAAAGAAGATGGCTCTGTGGCACCCTGAGAATTGTAGGCTGATATGCTGACTGATGATACATTTTTCAGTGAGGTGGTGAGGCACCATTTCATCTCAAAGTACACACACTGGTTGCTTGGCTTGGCTGTAGATACATTAATCAGCTCTACAATTCTGTTACTGTAAACGTTAAGTTCATATCCCAGAATCAACCCACGCGCTTGGGATATAGAAAGATTCTGGAGGGAATAAAGAAAAAGAGAGGAGAGTGAGGGCTGAGTCAGCACATAGTGAGATAGGGTAAGAGAAAGAGTTCTCAACCCACCTTCCAGGTCAGAAAACAGTCAGAGCTTTTAGGGTAAATCCCACAGTCTTTCCATACATCCACCTCATCAACAGGTTCTGAACAACAAGGCAGAAGAGGCAACAATAAGAAGAGAAAACCAGGGAGATAATGGCAACATCAGGTCTATAAAAACACATGCCACCATAATATACTGCTTAAAAAAAAATTAAACAAACACTTTTTAATCAGAGCGTAGTATCACTTCTGGAATATTGATCTTGTCAGTTAAGTAGCAGAGGGGATTGTTAATCAGTTTTAGCTGCTTTGGTGTTAATGAAATCAACAACAGGTGCACTAGCGGGGCAACAATGAGACGACCCCCAAAACTGGTTGGATTTACAGGTGGAGGCCACTGACATTTTTTCTGACTTCCTTTTTTTTTTTTTACTAGTTTTGCATTTGACAAGGATCAGTGTCACTACTGGTAGCATGAGGCGATACTTTGACTCTACAGAGGTTTCACAGTTAGTCCAACTCCTCCAGGATGGCACATCAATACTTGCCATTGCCAGAAGGTTTGCAGTGCCTCCCAGCACAGTCTCAAGAGTACGGAGGAGATTCCAGGAGATAGGCAGTTACTCTAGGGGAGCTGGACAGGGCCGTAGAAGGTCCTTAACCCATCAGCAGGAACAGTATCTGCTACTTACTGCAAGGAGGAAGGGGATGAGCACTTCCAGGGCCCTACAAAATGACCTCCAGCAGGCCACTGGTGTGAATGTCTTTGGGCAAACAATCAGAAACAGACTTCATAATGGGTGGCCTGAGTGCCTAATGTCCTCTAGTGCACTGTGCTCACTGCTGGGCAGCGTGGAGCTTGATTTGCATTTGCCATAGAATACCAGAATGAGCAGGTCCACCACTGGCACCTTGTGCTTTTCACAGATGAGAACAGGTTCACCCTGAGCACATGTGACAGACATCAAAGGGTCTGGAGAAGCCGTGGAGAATGTTATGCTGCCTGTGGCATCATTCAGGACCGGTTAAGTGGTGGATCAGTGATGGTCTGGGAAGGCATATCCATGGAGGGATGCACAGACCTCTACAGGATAAACAACAGCACCTTGACTGCCATTAGGTATCGAGTGAAATCCTTGGACCCATTGTCAGACCCTACACTGGTGAAGTGGGTCCTGGGTTCGTCCTGGTGCATGACAATGCCCAGTATCATGTGATGGAGTATGCAGGCAATGATACCATCGACTGGTCCCCATGCTCACCTGACTTAAATCCAGTAGAACTGCTCTGGGACATTATGTTTCAGTCCATCAGGTTGCACCTCAGACTGTTCAGGAGCTCAGTTATGCCCTGGTCCAGCTCTGGGAGGAGATCCCCCAGGACACCATGCGCCGTCTCTTTAGGAGCATGTTCTGACATTGTCAGGTATGCATACATGCATGCAGGGGCCATAAAAAAAACTGAGTACCATTTTGAGTTGCTGCAGTGACATTTTGACAAAATGGACCAGCCTGCTGTATCATTTTTTCATATTGGTTTTCAGGATGTCTTTGAATTCAGCCCTCTGTAGTTTGATAATTTTCATTTCCATCAAACGATATCAAAATATCTTTTCATTCCTAACACATTATCCAGTTCATATCAGGATAGATATCCTGCATGCTTTTCTTTCCCATTGAGATCTGATGTGTTTTCAAAGTGTTTGTTTAATTTTTTGCACACTATATAATAACTAAGATTATATAGTGATGAACTTAACTGTAATCATTTGTTTGAGAATTACAGTTTGCTGCTAGCTAAGTACAAAGGCTGGCAACAGGGAGACACATCTAGCCCAGCCTAATCCACCCATTACCACCAGTAAAACTCCCTCATTATCATGTCATATCTTGTCTGTAAAAGCAAAGCAAAGCTAATCAGCCTCTCAAAGTTTACAATTATTAAACAGAGACAATTTAAACCAAAGATGAGAAAATATAAAAAATATAAATATTAACATGTGAACCTAAACTTGGGACACAAAGTGATAAATGAGGACTCACTTGACTCTGCACTGTCTACTTTGTAGATTTCACTCCAGTTGCTCACCAAGCTTTTGACACAGGCACAACGAACTTGGAATTCATAAGATCTTCCAGGCTTGGGGTCAATCACTGTATAGCTGCCACTGTTTAGCTCCTGTGTATCATCACGCTGTGAATGAGGAAAAGCAATCTTGAGCATAATCTCAGTTTACTTGCAAAAACAGCTTTTTTAAGACATTTATTTAATCATCTCCAGCTTTGGCAATAGTGTTGTGCGTGTCTACATGGCTGGTGTGATATGTCTAGCGTTAGCAGATGTAGTATACTTATCTACCACTGTTTGCTAGCCGCATTGCAAAAAAGAGGGCCAAATGTGGAAGCCTTTCTTGCAAGTAAATAGCATGAAGGACTGCCATTCCAGGACAGGTCTACTTAGTAATAGCAAACACTGCACCAGACATGACATTGTCTAATGAGATGGATGGATTCCAGCATCAGTGCAGCCATTGTGATCCATTAATAGGGAAGAAATAAAGTGCCTAAAACTTGACTGGTATGCCTCTGCCTTAAATCTGACCCTGTGTGACCTTGACCTTTTGATTCCATAATCTCATAAATGTTATCAGATGTTCTACCCATCATAGGTATTAACCACACAAAGTGTGGAAAAGAGCCAGCAAAGAAATCAACTTCTGTAGGGGTAAATTTTGTAAAGGAAAGATAGATGGATGCACAGATGGACCGATGCATGGACCTCAAAAATGTTGTCAGTTCTTATACCCATCATGTTAATCAACCATACAAGCATTGGCAAGGATTCAGGAGCCCAATCAGCTCCTGTGGTAGAAATGGGATTATCATTAGCCATGCCCTGTGACCTTACCTTTGACCTCACAATCTCAAAAATATTATCAGCTCTTCTACCCATCATAGTAATATAGTATACAAAATATGGCTAGGATCTAGCGGCTTAGTAAGCTCCTGTGACGATAACAAGAATATAATTAATGACGCTGTGAGACCTTGATCTTTGACCTCACAACCTCAGAAATGTTATCAGATATCCCATCATATGTATTAACCCCACAGAGTTTAGTAAAGATCCAGCAAACAAGTGAGCTGTAATGGTAAAAAGATTTGTAACAGATGGGCAGACACACAACCTGAAAACATAATGCCTCTGCAGCAAAGGCATAAAGAAACAAAACTAAACCCACCTCAGGCCAGGCTTGAGCTCCCTCAGTCCGATAGCGGATATCACAGCTAGAAGGCCTGTCCAGCTTCTTACAAGAGCTATTCCACTGAATTATGATTTCTGTCATGTCCTTTTGGTTTGATATGATTTCAGGAGGGGGTGGCTTGACTAGAGACAGAAATTTTAATCTTTAATATTACTTCAGTGGAAGTCATTCATTTTTAAGATAGCTATCAAAGTCAGCATTTTTTCATTGAGTCTCTCAGCTATTTTAATTTGAGGAATTAGGAACTTTTATTATTGTTGCTGATTATGGTGATTTTTGTATTCATCACAAGATGTGCAGGCCTGACTCACTGATATCTTCTGTGTTAAAGACGACCTCCTCTGATTTAACAGAACCATTCTGATTCCAAGCCTGGACCCAAACACGAAGATCTGTATTGAGAAATTGTTCACGAGGAATGCGCCCATCTAAACTGGTTCCAGGTTTCACATGTATATCTCTAAAAGAAAATACAAGAAAGAAAAGACAAGAATAAACAACAGGAGAAGATTAAAACAAATTAAGGGCTGGCCTCCTACTATTTAAAGTTGTCAAATGACTAGGACAAGTCATATTTGTGTTTTTGTTTACTTGCTAACTGCTGGCATCCAGTGCAGGCTGTAGTTAGTGGGGTTCTTGAGGTCTGACTTTGGATCCCAAGTGCACTCTATGACAACTGAGCAGGCATTCTCATCACATGGTCTAAAGCACATAGGACTAGAAGGAACAGCTGGGGGACCTGAAGAAACATGAAGTAAGAGGTAAAAACAAAAGTAAGCATTGTTGTCCAGGACTTTCTTTCCAGTTTTATTTTAAAGCCACTTCCCTCATGTTTCATGTTTTGTTTTACTTCAAGTCTCCTTTCATTTACTTGTATGAATGCCTGCCCCTCCCCCGTTTATTCATCCTGTTTTCCAATGTGCATTTAGATGTGAAGAAGGACATCCAAAGCATGCACATGTATCATTCATAGCTGCTCCAACAAGCCTCCTCTCTCCTGCAGATGCAGAGGCCTAATTCCAATCTGTACCCACTTTCACTCTATTTACATGACCATGTAGAGGATCCACCACATTATGTGCCTGCCCAAACCAACTAGCTTTAAGTGAAAGTGGGTTTTAAAGTCCTTCAATACTGAATCCACACTGATGCTGGCTCACGTGATGGTAAAGCGCCTGTTTTTGTTTGATACTGAGGACTTATAGATACACCATATGGACAAAAATACTGGGTCACCTACACCTACAGCAATTTTTAAGACATCCATTCATAGCCACTGATATGGAGTTGGTCCCCCCCCCTGCAGCTATAACAGCTTCCACACCTCTGGGAAGGCCCAATCATTTAAGAAGAGCATTTGTGAGGTCAGACATAGATGTTGGACAAGGCCTGGTTCACAAACTCTGTTCTAGTTCATCCCAAAAATGTTCAGTGGATGAGGTCAGTCATCTTTGCTGGCCATTCAAGTTCTTCCTTAGCAGACTCTTCCAACCATGCCTTTATGGTACTTGCTTTGTGCACTGACGCACAGTCATGCTGGAACAGAAAAGGGCCTTCACCAAACTGTTCACACAAAGTTGGAAGCATACAACACATTTCCATTGCTCCAGAGTCCAGTGGCAGCATGCTTTACACATGTAATATGAGTTAATACACTGAATCTCTTGTGGTGAACTCAATTATCTCTGCCAATTCACAACAAAAGTCACCTCAAGGTGCTTCACACTGTAAGGTAAAGACCCTACAGTATTAGAGAGAAAACCCCAACAATCTGACGATACCCTATGAGCAAGCACTCAGCGACTGTGGGAAGGAAAAACTCCCTTTTAACAGGAAGAGACCTCCAGCAGAACCAGGCTCAGGGAGGGGCAGCCATCTGCCTCGACTGGCTGTGGGTGAGGGGAGAGAGAAGAGAGAAAGGGGAGCAAAGAGAGAGAGAGAAAAGTCAACATTCAATGACATGCAGCAGTAACAAATAAATACACGGGGAGTGAAAAGAGGTGGGTGGAGAAGAAATGCCCAGCACATCATAAGAAGCCCCCCAGCAACCTAAACCTATTGCAGCATAACTAAGCCCTAACCATAAGCTTTATCAAAAAAGAAAGTTTT